>JACRUU010000019.1:22181506-22219006 GCA_030449085.1 Kryptopterus vitreolus
TTTTAACAGGGAGATGCAACAGGAAAATGTACCAGGGGGGTGTAACAGGGGGATGTAACAGGGAGCTGTAGAAGGGAGAAGTAACAGGGAGATGTAGCAGGGAGATGTAGCAGGGACATGTAACAGGGACATGTAGCAGGGAGATGTAGCAGGGAGATGTAACAGGGAGATGTAGCAGGGAGATGTAACAGGGACAAGTAGCAGGGACATGTAGCAGGGAGATGTAACAGGGAGCTGTAGCAGGGAGATGTAACAGGGACATGTAGCAGGGAGATGTAAAAAGGATATGTAGCAGGGAGATGTAACAGGGAGCTTTATCAGGGAGATGTAGCATGGAGATGTAACAGGGAGATGTAGCAGGGATATGTTACAGGCTTTATCAGGGAGATGTAGCAGGGAGATGTATCAGGGAGCTTTATCAGGGACATGTAGCAGGGAGATGTAGTAGGCCGATGTAGCAGGGAGATGTAACAGGGAGCTTTATCTGGGAGATGTAGCATGGAGATGTAGCAGGGAGATGTAACAGGGAGCTTTATCAGGGAGATGTAGCATGGAGATGTAACAGGGAGATGTAACAGGGAGATGTATCAGGGAGCTTTATCAGGGAGATATTTAAGACTTCTGCAGTCTTAGAGTGCGGTGAAGGGTGTGTGATGTCACAACTTCCTGATTTTACACTAGTTTGTCCCTTGTTCACTGTTATGGTTCAGGTTTAGGGTCAGGTTCAGGTCACAGAGGTTTGTTTTGTAACACAAAGCTTGCTGAAATGATCTCTGACTGAAAGCGAAGGTGGAACACCTGGCTCAGGTGAAGGTCTCCGCCCTGAGTGATCCGTTTTGGTTTACTGCTGGTGTGCATTGTCCTCTCTCACGCAATATCAGCATGCCCCTAAACACACATATTTCCATTTCCATTTCCATTTACAGCATTTGGCAGACTCCCTTATCCAGAGCGACTTACAACTGAGCAATACATACACACCTACAAACACGAACTAAATACTGCATAGAATTTATAATATAAGCAGGAGACAGAAGCCTTAGTTACATACTTTTATCATTGAATTTCTGATGTAGACTTTACCATGAGGAACAAGCACCTGTACACACACCTGAACATGCACTGAACACACACCTATACACAACAGAAAATACAACTGAGGAATTACTTGAACACAATCAAATGTTTACCTGAACATAAACCTGTACACACATGAACTCACAAGTACACACATGAATAACTCATAAGTACACACATGAATATACACACTACACAACATAACACACACCAGTATACACTGGTAGTCACCTTAACACACCAGTACACACCTGAATACATACAGTACACACCATAACATACACCAGTACACAACTGAATACGCACAGTACACACTTTTACTCGCCCTAACACACATTAGCACACACCTGAACACAGACTGGTAAGCACCTTAACACACACCAGTACACACCTGAATACACACAGTACACACCAGTACACATGAAAACACACCAGTACACACCTGAATACACACAGTACACGCCAGTACACAAGAGGACACACCAGTACAAACATGAACACACACAGTACACACCTGAACACACACAGCAGTGTGCACCTTAACACACACCGGTACACACCTTAACACACACCAGTACACACTTGTACACACACCATATACATACCATAACACACATCAGTACACACCCGAACACACACCAGTACCCAGTACAAGAGTTTACTCATTTACTTTATTTCTATCCTAACTGTCTTTCTAATTTTCCCTCTTGTCTCCATTTTGTATTCATCAGAATTGTGTCTCCATCATCGACATCGCCAGGGAAAAAAAGGAGACAGACGGTACACAGAGGGGGTATTGAACATCATACAGAGCTGCAGAAACTCAGACACTAAATTACAACACATGCACACACACACACACACACACACAGGCTTGGTTTGTCGAGGCCTTGTGATGTTGGACAGAAATGGATAGCTGATGGTAACTTGAATATCACCGCTTTAGAAAAATTTACTGCAGCAGCATCTGTGTGTGTGTGTGTGTGTGTGTATGTATTTTTTCTAAATAGTACTACTTTATGAGCAGTGTTGGGTAGTAACTAGCTGCATGTAACAGCGTTATATAATTTAATTACAAAATAAAAGTAACAACAATCCATTACAGTTACTGCGAAAAAACATCGAATTAAATTACAGTTACTTTTGAAAATGTTGAAAATTACAAATCCCAAAAACCACTGCCCAACAAACTGCTTCTGTGTGTGTGTGTGTTTGTGTTTGTTTGTGTGTGTGATGATTGTGGGTTCTTTCGTGCGTAGAACTCATTACACTTCGTGCTTCTGTCATGTTTGAACACATAACCCTGTTACAGATCCTCACCCCTTCACCTTCCCCCCTGTTGAGCCTCCAAATATTCATCACACAATCAAGGGCATAGAGTGGGTCACAGTGTGTTTGTGTGTGTGTGTGTGTGTGCATGTGTGTGTGTTTGTGTGTTTGTGTGTGTGAACCAGCTGTAATCACTTTGCTCAGCTTTTGTGGTCTCACTCTGTAATATCCAGCTTTATCCCTCTAAATCCATCACTGAACCTTCACACACACACACACACACACACACACACACACACACACACACACACACACACACACACACACACACACACACAGGGAAAGTGTAAAAAACTAAACAGAAGACAGGAAAGAAGTCCACTGTGGGGAGCCCTAACCGGAGCAACCAAAAGAAGAAAAATAAAAATCCATCTATAATGTTTAGTAATAATGTAGTTTCAGTGTTGCCGCATGAAGACTCGTTATGGCAGCAGATCTAAAAGAAAGCTCCAGAAGGTAACACATACATAAGGGTTGTTTGGGATAAGCGACGTCACCACACCACGATCAGCATGCTTGAGGTAATACATGTAGGATTGTCTTCCATGAGCCTGTAGCAAATTCACTTGTCTTAATTGCCAAAATATTTGTAACTTTGCTCTCTGACCCAGGACATACTGGATTTAGTTTTAATTACTATATGGTCTCTCTTCCCAATATTTTATAATATATGTGTTGCACGTTGCTCAACATACCACCATGTGATGGCCACTAACAGATACTCATATACATCCTCATATACATCCTCATATACATACTCATGTACATCCTCATATACATCCTCATATACATCCTCATATACATACTCATGTAAATCCTCATATACATCCTCATATACATACTCATGTAAATCCTCATATACATCCTCATATACATCCTCATATACATCCTCATAAACATCCTCATATACATCCTCATGTACATCCTCATGCACATCCTCATATACATACGCATGTAAATCCTCATATACATCCTCATATACATACTCATGTGCATCCTCATATACATCATCATATGCATCCTCATATACATACTCATGTAAATCCTCATATACATCCTCATATACATCCTCATAAACATCCTCATATACATCCTCATGTACATCCTCATGTACATCCTCATGCACATCCTCATGTACATCCTCATATACATCCTCATATACATACTCATGTAAATCCTCATATACATCCTCATATACATACTCATATACATACTCATATACATACTCATATACATACTCATATACATACTCATATACATCCTCATATACATACTCATATACATACTCATATACATACTCATGTAAATCCTCATATACATCCTCATATACATCCTCATAAACATCCTCATATACATCCTCATGCACATCCTCATATACATACTAATGTACATCCTCATGCACATCCTCATATGGAATTTACTTTCCTTGGATGTTTACTAGTATGTCCAATTATGGCCTGTGCCACATCAGCGATCTGGACTTATGGCCCCACAACCATCCACAGTGTAAGCAGACATGGAGAAAGGAAAGGCTTAAATGGGAATCGGCCCCATAAGGAACACGATGAAAGTGAGGATAGGATGTGGAAGGAGGAGGACAGAATTCAACTGCCCCTGAATAAGCTCCCATATTGTCTTTGGCCAGCAAGACTACTTTATCTAACAAAGCTGGATGTTGGCTCCAGACCCTATATCTCCCTCCATATACATGCTATTGTGCGATATTACTTCACACACCAACATACACACAGATACAAGTGCAGGTAAGTTTATTAGCAAGTAAGTAAGCAGATAATTAAAATCATCATGCACAAATTCAATTCAATTCAATTCAGTTTTATTTATAAAGCGCTTTTTACAATGTGTCATCGTCTCAAAGCAGCTTTACAGGATACTCATGTGTGAAAAAGTAAAATCAGTTTGGTCCTAATTGTTTCTTGTTGAGCCGAAGCGACGGTGGCAAGGAAAAACTCCCTGGGAACAGGAAGAAACCTTGAGAGGAACCAGACTCAACAGAGAACCCCATCCTCATTTGGGTTGTTAGTGGTGTGTGTGTTGGTTGAGGATGTTTATTGTGTAGTGTGAAGTGTATTCATGAATTTGAAGCATCATCAACCGGGGGCGGAGTCACCAGGAGGTTCGGACAGGAACAGAGTGCAGAGGGGGTCTGGATCACTGACAGCTCAGCAGTGGGACAAATCCATAAACATAACCCAGGCAAGGGTCAGGTAATTGGCAAACCACAATATGGTGAGAAAAACCGTGAACCAAGAAACTGACAATAGATCAAAGCTGTGGAATCATGAGGCCCCTGAATTACCCCCTGGCATGAGTATTGGGCAGCGGACTCGTTCTTGGGAGGCCACCTTATGCTCTGACATGACTGAAGGGGTTTTTGAATGGAATAGCCCCCACATGGACTTATGGCATGAAGTGGGTAGGGGGGCCCTGGCTTGGGTTGGGCACTAAGGGCCTCCTTGTGAGTACAATGTCTCTAGAGTACAGGTTGCATTTAATTGCCACTTTACACTTTCAAATACCTGCATATAATGACGAATCTTTAATGAATGGCCATTTGATGCCATTCCAGACGAGCCATGGGTTCCAATTTGTGTGTGGGTCTTATCAAAGTTTCTTCTTCATACCATCGCAGGGAGTTTTTCCTTCTCCAAAGTTACCAATGACTGTCTCATTGGGTACAAATGTACAATTATAATGAACTTATTATTATGTATTAACTCTTTATCTCAGTAAAACTGCTATACAAAAAAAAATAAATAAACTGAAGTGGGCCTCTCGCTTGGACTTGGTAGGCGAGGGTTTCCCACGGATCCCTGGATGGGCACCACACTTGAGCATGGCTTTAGGGGCCTCCCCATGGGCCTCTGATTGAGAATGACTTGATGGGATTCTGTGTTAGTCATAAGTGAACGGTTTGATGATTTCTAAGAAGTGCTGATGATGTTGTTATGGCCAAACTGTTGCAGAATAGTTTGATACAGGTCAGGGTGCTCCAACATGTTCTCAATAGTGATAGTCAACTGCTTTATCTATAATCAACTCACCTTCAGTGTCCCCCAGATGAGGATGTCAAGTCAAGTCAAGTCAAGAGGTTTTTATTGTCATTTCAACCACATATAGCTGACGCAGTACACAGTGAAATGAGACAACGTTTCTCCAGGACCCCGGTGCTTACACAAAACAACATATAACAAACACAACAACACAATGCTGAGGACGAGACTAAGTTTGTCCTAGCTACATAAAGTGCATCGTGTGCAACCTGGTGCAAACAGCGCAAAGACACAAGACTGTGTTCACAACACAAGACAGTGCATACAAACAACTAACACAATATAATACAATACAAAAAACAACAACAACCCAGTGCAAAGTATTTCGAAGTGTTCCGTTTTGGCGAGTGTGCAAACGAACAATTTGAGCAGCAGTGTTAAAAAAAGTAAGTGTGCAAAATGTGCATGTAAACAGTAACACTGTCAGTGAGAGCAGTATATACAATACACATGTAAAGGCCAGTAATGAGGTAGATAAATAATATAGCAGTGGATGGTGTGTGTGTGTACGTGTGAGTCCAGTTCCAGTTCTATGTGTTGAGAAATCTGATGGCTTGAGGGAAAAAACTATTGCATAATCTGGTTGTGAGAGCCCGAATGCTTCGGAACCTCTTCCCTGATGGCAATAGTGTAAAGAGTGTGTGTGAGGGGTGTGTGATGTCGTCCACAATGCTAGTAGCTTTGCGGATGCAGTGTGTGCTGTAAATGTTCGTGACAGAGGGGAGAGACACTCCGATGATCTTTTCAGCTGTCCTCACTATCCGCTGTAGGGTCTTGCGATCCGTGACGGTGCAGTTCCCAAACCAGGCAGTGATGCAGCTGCTCAGGATGCTCTCGATGGATCCCTCTGTAGAACATGGTCAGTATGGGGGTTGGCAGATGTGCTTTCCTCAGCTTTCTCAGGAAGTAGAGACGCTGCTGGGCTTTCTTGCTGATGGAGCTGGTGTTGAGTGACCAGTGGTGTTGATGTGGTTCCCTCTTGAGTCTGGTTCCTCTTAAGGTTTCTTCTCAGGGAGTTTATTACATATTAGGTCTGAGTATTTCACAAACTGCTGATCTACTGGGATTTTCATGCACAACCATTACTAGGGTTTACAGAGCATGGTCCCAAAAAGCCGAAATATCCAGTGAGCGGCAGTTCAAATGCCTTGTTGATGCTAGAGGTCAGAGGAGAATGGCCAGACTGGTTCGAGCTGATAGAAACGCAACAGTAACTCAAATAACCACTCGTTACAACTTAGGTATGCAGAAGAGCATCTCTGATCGCACAATAACCTTAAGGTAAATCGGCTGCAGCAAAAGACCACACCGGGTGCCACTCCTGTCATCTAAGAACAGGAAACTGAGGTTACAATTTGCACAGGCTCACCAAAATTGGACAATAAAAGATGTCTGGTCTGATGAGTCTCGATTTCTGCTGCGCCATTCAAATTCAAAATATGGCGTCAACAACATGAACGCATGGATCCACCTTGACTTGTATCAACGCCTGTCATGTCAACATGAAGCAAAATCTCTGAGGAATGTTTCCAGTACCTTGTTGACCCTATGCCACAAAGGATTAAGGCAGTTCTGAAGGCAAAAGGGGGTCCAACATGGTACAAGTAAGGTGTACCTAAACCCGTTTTTTCTGCGGCTTCTCCGGTTTCCTGCCGGTCCAAAAAACATGCACGGTTGGTTGATTGGCACCTTGGTAAATTGTCACTAGTGTATGAATGTGTGTGTGTGTGCCCTGCGATGGGTTGGCATTCCATCCAGGGTGTATCCTGCCTTAATGCCCATAGACGCCTGAGATAGGCACAGGCTCCCCATGACCCGAGGGAAGATCGGATATAGCGGTAGAAGATGAATGAATGAATTTATTATTTTCTATGAGAGTATATGAGATGTAAAAATATGTTGATCTAGCAGCACTAAGCGCATTCTTCATCCTTCCATGCTATTTGTAATAGTAACAGTTTAGTTTGATTCCATTTAAATTCTAATTTATGAGTGGTCTTTTTTCAGGTGCACGTATGATCATTAGATCATGGATTAAGCCGTAGCTTGGAATGTGTTACATTTATGTTTACCGTAAATTCTGGACTATAAACCTGCATATAAGCCGCATCCGCTCTATTTGAAAAAAAAACCCCCAAAAAATCATAAATACCTGCATACAGCCGCATCCGCTTTTGAATGTATGTACCTAAGCTGTATTTAACATGTAATGTACATGTACTGTGCCTTTCCTAACCTGATTCTTCATGGACGGTGTAACTGGACGCTGCACAGAGACACGGAGATCCGGAATTCATACAAAACAGGATTTATTAGAATAAAGAACTCAGGAGACGCCGCTAATAGCCAGACAGACTATAGGGAGCCTTGCGCTCTGCGCGCCGTGGTACCGGGAGTACCGGAGAGCAGGAGCAAAGGTTAGGCATAAACATATAAGCGTCCGGTTAGTTTACGAGCCCGGACGGGGATTGTAGAGTCCATTTAAATTCGGGAGAGGGAAAATCAAGAACAAACTTTGTATTGTGTCTGTGTGCGTGCGTGTGTGCGCGTGTGTGTGTGGTCTTTTTTGAGCATTTTGTAGAGAGAGAGCCGAGTAGTAAGAGTGCAACATTGCTGATTAAAACGGGACAGAACCATGAGAAAATAAGCGCTATTTACAGTATTTATCTTCATTTCTCCTGTGTGTGAAATCACGTCACCTTAACCTTTAAGATAGAGTTTGTCCTCCTTCTATCCGCTTATACACACTTATATCTGCTAAAGAGGAACTAGCGCATTCTTCTTCTTTGCATTTATTTTGTTTTAGTTTTGACCGTTACATTCCATGGTTCAAGATTAAGCCCCTAGCGGTCGGGAAAAAATTGCAGAATAGTAGCGGCTTTAGCCAGAATTTCTTAAATGTTCTTAAATTTTAAATTATTATTATAAATAACTGGGATTCCGCACGCTCTGGGCTGGTGTATATAACTATAGCCAGGAAGAATAGTATAATGTGTCAAACACATTATATTAATGTTCTGGCCAGTAATAATTACATTTTTTAATCGTTGTTTTTTTACAAAACAGATCTAATAAATAACAGACTTGTATTTAGGTCTGAGCTGCTTCTGTGAGTTTTTTTTTAAACAGTCTATCTGTAATTTTATCCTTTTGATTTTTCTTGGGAGACACATCCACTCTCCATTTGGTTGCTCCTGAGTGATGACCAGTGTTGGGGAGTAACAAGTTACATGTAATGGCGTTTATGTAATTTAAATACAAATTAAAAGTAACAGTGATTCGTTAGAGTTACTGAGAGAAACGTGTAAGTAAATTAGTTACTTTTCAAAATGTTAAAGATTATGAATCCCAAAGAACTAATACAGCTCAATTTCGAAAAATAGAACCTGATTCTTCCCAGGATTTGATTTTTTTCCCCCATAGAATGTTAATTTAATTAAGTGCCACCTAGTGGACAAATGAAAGTAATCAAAATGTTCATTCATTCATTCATTCATTCATCCGATTTTCCCTCGGGTCACGGGGAGCCTGTGTCTATCTCAGGCGTCTATGGGCATTAAGGCAGGATACACCCTGGATGCAATGCCAACCCATCACAGGGCACACACACACTCTCACATTCACACACGCATTCATACACTAGGGACAATTTTCCAAGGTGCCAAAAAACCTACATGTTTTTGGACCGGGGGGGGAAACCGGAGAACCCGGAGAAAACCCCCTGAGGCACGGGGAGAACATGCAAACTCCACACACACATGGCCGAGAAGGGAATTGAACCCGCACCCTGGCGGTGTGAGGCGAACGTGCTAACCACTAAACCACCGTGCCCCCTCAAGTAATCAAAATGTAAGCAAACGTAATAATTTACTTTACTTTTAGAAAGTAGTTGAAAAGTTACACTACTTATTACATTTTGAATAGGGTCATTTATAATCTGTAATCTATTACATTTCCAAAGTCCCAACACTATAGTATGTGCAGCGAGCAGACAGTTGCTTTAGACTCTTCGTGAGCGAGCTTCTGCTCTCTGGCCTTGGCTTTGGATAGTCACTGTTTAACTAGTGCTGTCCTGTCCTGCCATATACTACAAGAAATGAGAGCAGCATCTTTCGCAATGGGATGGATACTGTCCCGCCCTAACAGGCCAGCCTTGCCCTTTATTCTCCCCGATTCTAACTGAAACAGAGAACACTCATTCGTGGCTCAATCTGGTACTCATTGCCATAGGATAGTTCTTATTTTTAAATGGGATTGTACGAGGTCCTTATGCATAGTCAGTGTATTACCTGCAGTAGACATTACTCAGCATTCTCCTTATTTAGAGCTGCAGAGGGATACACTGCTGAGCACCGAGACCCAGTAACAAAATCATATTTTATATCTTCTAAAACATTACTGACTTGTGTGTGTGTGTTCCTGTCCCTCTACCAAATGGTGTATCTCTTGGGTGTATCTCTGCAAACGGGAACTGTGCTGGAACGGTCTAAACTGTAATACAAAGGTTAAGCTAAAGTACATTATACAAGCCAATTTTATACAACTCTTCATTAAACATTCATAGTTATTTGTTTTGATATGACTGTATAGAAAGTCCTGTTTACCGTCAAACATGTAATTTTAATAGAACATTACAACATTGTTCACGGGTTTATTTAGTTTCAGAAGAATGTTGTGTTTTTTTTTTATTACAGTTAAAATATTACACTGTAATATTTTTAATATTATGATTTTATTGCATTTGATTTCAGTGTCAAAATTTGTATTAAGTAATGGCAGTGATATAAAATGTAGTAATGCAAAGAATATACTTAAGTAATATTCATTCATTCATTCATTCATCTTCTACCGCTATATCTGATCAGGTCTGATCTGGTCACGGGGAGCCTGTACCTATCTCAGTTGTCTATGGGCATTAAGGCAGGATACACCCTTGATGGAATGCCTACCCATCACAGGGCTCATACACACACTCACACTCACATTCCCATTCCCATTCATACACTAGGGACAATTTTTCCAAGGTGCCAATCAACCTACCGTGCATGTTTTTGGACCGGGGAGGAAACCGGAGAACCCGGAAAAAAACCCCTGAGGCACGGGGAGAACATGCAAACTCCACACACACATGGCCGAGACGGGAATCGAACCCGGACCCTGGCGGCGTGAGGCGAACATGCTAACCACTAAGCCACGGTGCCCCCTACTTAAGTAATAGTATAAAGAAATTGTAAACAAAATAAACTGCTCAGTTTAAACTGCTCAGTGAGTAAATATTATCCGTTTCTTTCCACCTCTGATTGTGTACAGAGTCATTACCACTTCATAAATGTAGTGTACAGACTGAGAGAGTGAATGAAGATCATGGAGTTGGTATTATCTGTACATTACAAATGTGTGTGCACCACAATAACCTGGTTTTTATCACAAACTTTTCATAGTCATTCACATACTAACGTCCTTATTCATTATTTATAGTTATGTCTTTATCAGCATGTTTAATTACTGCAGTTTAAAATGTTCTGCAAAAACACACTTCATAATCACAAGCTGTTACTGATCAAATTCAATCTCACACACACACACACACACACACACACACACACACACACACACACACACACACACACACACACACACACACACTTTCTCATTTTTCTGGTGGGGGTGTCATGTTTCTTCATCATGGGTTTGAACCACTCACTCAGCCCCAGTCAGCTCACACACACACACACCCCTCCTACACACACTACTGTCTGACTGTGTTTATTGTGTGTGTATGTTTGTATGTATATACATATAAATATAAGTATACTTATATATCTCTATCTATCTATCTATCTATCTATCTATCTATCTATCTATCTATCTATCTATCTATCTATCTATATATATATATATATATAGACACACTGCTCTCATATTATCTCACCTCATCTCACAAAATGAACTTAAAAGTTAAACCGAAGCTAAATAATCAGTGAATGTGAGTTTTTCACGTTTTTTGAGAGACAAAACGTTCCTTTCTTTCTTTACTATAAAGAACTGAAATTGTATGAATAATTTCTTTCACCAAAAAAAGAGAGGAAAGAGGAAAGAAAAAGGAAAGGGGGGAGACAGTGAGTCACAGTGATTCTGAGACTGAAATAGAGAGAGATTTTTAAAGAGACAGAGGAAAAGAGAAGAAAGAGAAAGGACATAAAAGAAGACAGGAAGGTGCAGCGTGAGGGAGGGAAGGACGAGAAGAAAGAAATGGATTCATTTACTACTTTAATACTCTGGATTCATTTACTACTTTAATACTCTGGACTCCAATAATACTATCATTACACACACAAACACACACACACACACACACACACACACACACACACACACACACACACACACACACACACACACATATAATCACGCTCACACATATGTACATGTGTGTAAGTATGTTTGCTTGTGTGTGTTTTTTATTTATTTATTTCACTTTTCCTTCAGCTGGATGTTTCTGTTCGAAGCTTTGATGAATTCGTGTCTATTTTCTGCTCCTCCTCGTTTCCTCCCTCGAGCCTCACTTTCCTTCCTCATATGTAATAATGTGTTACTCACGTCCATCATTTATTCATTTCCCTTCCATTTCCTCTGCTGGAGAGAGGAACGTCGCATGGAACGTCGCTCGGAACTGCAGGACACACTCGGACTACTCCATCTTCACTATTCCATCTCCACTTCTCCATCTACACATCTCCACTATTCCATCTCCACTTCTCCATCTACACATCTTCACGTCTCCATCTCTACTATTCCATCTCCACTATTCCATCTCCACTATTTCATCTCCACTTCTCCATCTCCAATTCTCCATATTCACATCTCCACTATTCCATCTCCACATCTCTATCACCACTATTCCATCTCCAATTCTCCATCTCCACATCTCCACCTCCACATCTCCATCTTCTCCATCTTCACATCTCCGTTATTCCATCTCCATTTCTCCATCTCTACATCTCCATATCCACATCTCCAATTCTCCATCTTCACATCTCCACTATTCCACCTCCACTTCTCCATCTCCACATCCCCATATCTCAACATCATCTCCACGTCTCCATCTCCACATCTCCACTAGTCCACTTTCTCCATTTCCACCTCCACATCTAAACTATTCCATCTCCACATCTCCACTACTCCATCTCCACTTCTCCATCTTCACATATCCACCCCTACATCTCCACTATTCCATCTCCACTTCTCCATCGAATTACACCCTCTCCACCCAACTCGACTCGCACCACTTCACTGAGTGTGAGTGAAAACTCTGCATAGTTTTATAGATTTTTGTTCTGTGTTTGTATCTTCCACGATTCAGCAAATCATATATTTATCCATATATATCATTCCAATAAAACAATCTTTAATGCTTGAATATTGAGAAAGCGGAGGGGGAGGAAGCTGGAGGGGAGAAAGAGGGAGAGAGTAAGAGGGAGAGAAATAAAGAGGGAGAGAGAAAAAGGGAAAGAAAGAGAAAGAAATAGAGAAAGAGGGAGAGAGAGATGGAGACCTCCCTCCTGTAAAAAGATCTCTGTATACATGTCATAATCTCAGAGTTTACTGAGCAGGAGAACAGAAAAGGCAAGTGAAAGGAAAATCCCTACCCTTCTTGTGAAAGAACATGCAAACTCCACACACACACATGGCAGAGATGAGAATCGAACCCCGACCCTGGAGGTGTGAGGAGAGCGTGCTAAACGTTAAACCACCGTGCCCCCCTATTTCAATAGTAATTTGTGGTAAATAATATAGATTACATTTGGACATTAGTGTTGTGTAAGAGTTTCTTATTGCAACTCCAATGTTGGAAAAATGTGGAGGGTTGCATTATGAAGGGCTTCCAGTGTAAAAGCAGGAACATTGGAGGAGGATTTAAAGCGTTCTATCATGGTGTGGATGGAGAGAGAAATGGTGTAGGTGTAATCCTGAAGAAAGAGTACAGTAAGAGAGTAGTGGAGGTGAAGAGAGTTTCTGATTGGGTGATGAACCTGGAAGTGGGATGATAAATGTCACCAGTGTTGGTGCTCCATAAGTAGATTGTGAGATGGAGGAGAAGGAGAGATGATGGAGTGGTGGAGAGTGTAGCTAGGAGTGAAAGATTGGTGCAGACTTCAATGGTCATGTTGGTGAAGAGAACAGAGGTGATGAGGAGGTGATAGTAGGTAGGGCCTTAAGGAAAGGAATGTGGAAGAGCAGATGGCTGTGAGACGGATGGAGAAGGCCGAGGTGAACACATATTTTAAGACGAAGGAGGAGTACAGGGTACAAGAGTGGAGGAAGGTGCACACAGGTGGAGAATATTCTGTGCACGAGAAACCTGATAAAGATTGGAGAATGTAAGGTGGTGCAGTGGGGAAGAAGAGAAAGACAGCGAGGGCTGAAAAGTGAATAAGATGGTGGTGGTGAAGAGGTGGATGATTGGACAGACGGGGGATCGTGGTGGAGATCGGTGGTGGTGGAGAGGTGGATGATTATGAGGATAGAGGAGCGGAAGATTTACTTTGAGGATGTTGATGGAGAAGTATAGAGAAGGTCTGAAGGAGTTATATTGTGTGTTTGTGGATGTAGAGAAAGTGTATGACAGGGTTATAAGAGAGGAGTTGTAGTGTTGTTGTGAGGAAGTCGGGTGGAGCAGAGACATGTATGAGGACAGTGTTACAGCAGTGACGTGTGCAGTAGGAACGATAGACTGGTTTGAGGTGGAGGTGGAGAAGGACGATCCATTGTGGTGATGATCCCTAACATGAAGCACAGATTTGAGTTTGTTGATCATCACTTCACTCTCACACTCTTGATATACAAATATAAACGGATCAGATTTTAATAATTGATATATACGTTTATTTTTAATTATTATTGTCTTCTTTTAATGATTTATTTCAAACAGGAGGAAATGTTTCCTGAAACTGATGATAAAAGACAAATCTCAAACTGTGTGTGTGTTTATGTGTCATGACGTTTTTCAATGGAAAAAAAACATTTAGCTCTGAATGGAAATATTCCAAACACACACTCTTTGATGTGGACAGAGCTGTAGACATGTTTGTGTATGTGTATGTGTGTGTGTGTGTGTGTGTGTGTGTGTGTGTGTGTGTGTGTTTGTGATGGAGTTATGAGGTTTTATATCAGTGTGATGTTAGAGGTCATGATGCAGTCAGACAGGTTTCATCTCCAGCAGGGAGGCCATATGGCTCTCCTTCATCATCACTAACAGTGCTAACGCTAACAGTGCTAACGCTAACAGTGCTAACGCTAACAGTGCTAATGCCAAACGTTGAGCATGCGGAGCGTGTCACTGATGCCAAGCTTCTGAACAGCATCTGCATGTAAACGTCACACATCTCCACTTTAATGTCAATAACAGTGATATTGCTAACAATACCGCTGTTAACGCTACTAATTAGAAACAACGAGTTCATGCGTTTGTTCTAGTAAACACATAAATAAGCTAAGTAAGAATCCTTACCAGATCTAGAAAATATTCCCACATCACCCATTTTGATCAGTCTACATTGGATTCCCATTACACACACACACACACACACACACACACACACACACACACACACGCACACACGCACACATGCACACACACACACACATGTAATCCTGCATGTAATGCTGTTTCATCTGGACAGTAATTGATTATATGTGTTTGTGTGTGTGTGTGTGTGTAAGCGTGTATAGGGGGTGTAAGGGTGTGAGTATTGGGGTGTGTGTGTGTGCTGGAGTGTGTAGAGGGGTGTAAGGTTGTGAGTATTGGGGTGTATGATTGTGTGTGGGTGTGTGTGTGTATGTGAGAGTGTGTAGGAGGTGTAAGGGAGTGAGTATTGGGGTGTGTGTGTGTATGTGTGTGGAAATGTGTAGGGGGTGTATGTGTGTGTATGCTGGAGTGTGTGCGGGAGTGTGTAGAGGCATGTGTGTGTGTGTGTACTCATTTTATACTCATTTATTGGCCTTCTTTCACTGAAATCTCATCATCGCCTTCCTGAGTCATCTTCCTACATTTTCTCCTCCCATTCAGTCTTTTCTTCTTTCTTCCATATTCTTCTCTCTCTCCTCTTTTCTCTCCATCACCCATCTGTTTCATCCTCCTTCCACCACATGTTCACCCCATCTCTCTTTCTCTCCCCCCCCGACTCATCTGGTCTGTAGAGGCTATGATTGTTATATAGTGAATACATGTTGCTGTGTAGTACATGTTGTATGATGTGTAGTGTTATATGAGCTGTGTAGTGCTTTGTTGTGTTGTGTGTTGTGTCATTTCATACATTTGTGAGGTGTAGTGTTGTATGTGCTGTGCATTGTATAGTTTTATACTGTATGTGGTTGTCCCCAATAATCTATATCTTTCTCCTCCCCTCACCCCCTCTCTCTCTCTTGGTCGAGTTTTACCCCAGAGGTACCAGTGATTCTTTTCCTTGGACCTGCCTAGTTTTCCCAGAATGCCTCCGATGGTGTTCTCTTTGATTAGAGGCCACTCTGCTGGGATGTTCCTCATCTATACCCCGGGGATCTGAGAAATTATGGAGTCACTGCATATCACACAACATATTCAGCACTACACAACACACACAACACTCCACATGTACAGCACTACACAACACATGTATTACAGGATTGTCAGGATTGTCTTGTGTTGTGTTGCACATGTTGTATAGTGTGTTGGGTTGTGTAGTGTTGTACTTGTGTGTTGTTTAGTGTAATGCTGTATAGTGTTCTATACATTGTGTGTTGTGTTGTGTTATGCATGTGGAGTGGTGAATATGTTGTGTGTTGTGTAGTGCTCTACATGTGGAGTGGTGAATATGTTGGGTAGTATAATACATGCGTTGTGTCATTTGTATATGTTGTGTGTTGTGTTGTTTGTATATGTTGTGTGTTGTGTAGTGCTGTACATGTTGTGGAGTGGTGTGTGTGTTGTGTTGTTTGTATATGTTGTGTGTTGTGTGTGTGTTGTGTACAGTGTGGAGTGTGTGTGTGTGTTGTATAGTGCTGAATATGTTGTGTGATATGCAGTGTTGTACATGTCTGTGTGTGTTTGTATCTGTGTGGAGTGGTGTATATGTTGTGTAGTTTGTATCTGTTGTGGAGTGGTGTATATGTTGTGTAGTGTAGTTTGTATATGTTGTGTGTTGTGTAGTGTTGTACTTGTGTGTCATGTAGTTTGAATATGCTGTGTGTTGTGTAGTGCTGTACATGTTGTGTAGTGTTGTACTTGTGTGTCGTGTAGTTTGTATATGTTGTGGAGTGTAATACATGTGTTGTGTAGTTTGTATCTGTTGTGTGTTGTGTAGTGTGTGTTGTGTAGTGTAGTGTACATGTGTTGTGTAGTTTGTATATGTGTGTCATGTGTTGAGTGTATGTTTTGTGTAGTGTAATACATGTGTTGTGTGTGTATATGTGCCTGTGTAGTGCTGTACATGTTGTGGAGTGGTGTGTGTTGTGTAGTGTAATACATGTGTTGTGTAGTTTGTATATGTTGCCTGTTGTGTAGTGCTGTACATGTTGTGGAGTGGTGTGTTTTGTGTAGTGTAATACATGTGTTGTGTAGTTTGTATATGTTGCCTGTTGGGTAGTGCTGTACATGTTGTGGAGTGGTGTGTTTTGTGTAGTGTAATACATGTGTTGTGTAGTTTGTATATGTTGCATGTTGTGGAGTGGTGTGTTTTGTGTAGTGTAATACATGTGTTGTGTAGTTTGTATATGTTGTGTGTTGTGTAGTGCTGTACATGTTGTGGAGTGGTGTGTGTGTTGTGTAGTGTAATACATGTGTTGTGTAGTTTGTATATGTTGCCTGTTGGGTAGTGCTGTACATGTTGTGGAGTGGTGTGTTTTGTGTAGTGTAATACATGTGTTGTGTAGTTTGTATATGTTGCCTGTTGGGTAGTGCTGTACATGTGTGGAGTGGAGTGGTGTGTGTTGTGTAGTGTAATACATGTGTTGTGTAGTTTGTATATGTTGCCTGTTTCGTAGTGCTGTACATGTTGTGGAGTGGTGTGTTTTGTGTAGTGTAATACATGTGTTGTGTAGTTTGTATATGTTGTGTGTTGTGTAGTGCTGTACATGTTGTGGAGTGGTGTGTTTTGTGTAGTGTAATACATGTGTTGTGTAGTTTGTATATGTTGCCTGTTTGTATGTGTTGTGTAGTTATGTATTGTGTGTTGTGTAGTGCTGTACATGTTGTGGAGTGGTGTGTTGTACATGTGTGGAGTGGTATGTTTTGTGTAGTGTAATACATGTGTTGTGTAGTTTGTATATGTTGCCTGTTGGTGTAGTGCTGTACATGTTGTGGAGTGGTGTGTTTTGTGTAGTGTAATACATGTGTTGTGTGTAGTTTGTATATGTTGCCTGTTGTTGGGTAGTGCTGTACATGTTGTGGAGTGGTGTGTTTTGTGTAGTGTAATACATGTGTTGTGTAGTTTGTATATGTTGCCTGTTGTGTAGTGCTGTACATGTTGTGGAGTGGTGTGTGTGTTGTGTAGTGTAATACATGTGTTGTGTAGTTTGTATATGTTGCCTGTTGGGTAGTGCTGTACATGTTGTGGAGTGGTGTGTTTTGTGTAGTGTAATACATGTGTTGTGTAGTTTGTATATGTTGCCTGTTGGGTAGTGCTGTACATGTTGTGGAGTGGTGTGTTTTGTGTAGTGTAATACATGTGTTGTGTAGTTTGTATATGTTGCCTGTGTTGTGTAGTGCTGTACATGTTGTGGAGTGGTATGTTTTGTGTAGTGTAATACATGTGTTGTGTAGTTTGTATATGTTGCATTTGTATATGTTTGTGTGTTGTGTAGTGCATGTTGTGGAGTGTGTAGTGTGTTGTAGTGCTGTACATGTTGTGGAGTGGTGTAGGCGTTGTGTTGTAGCGTTTTATATGTTGTGTGTTTAACACATACAGATGAGTGTGTTGTGTTGTGTTTGTTATTCCACTGCTGCGTTCACCAGGGATAAACTTTTAAGGGACTGATTGATATTTGTGTACTTATATTTGTAACATAAAAAGCTGAAACCTGCTTTGAGACAATGTTTATTGTTTATCGTGTTAAACAGGATAAACAACGGACGTCTGAAAGCAGCTTTATAGAAATAAATATAATATGTTTTGTTTCATGCAGTTTTTTTTCCCACTGGTCCAGTTTAATCCTCTTCTCCTCTCCATCCGTTCTTATGGTCTCAATAAGTTCATTATTATTATTATCAGCTTTCCCACTCTCTGTACTTCATGTCTTCTCCCGTCTTCTCCACTTCATCCACCATCAATCAGGATTCACTTCATATATCTGTTTCCCGCTTTGCTGCAGCACACTGGGTGATGAACGTCCACTGGCTGGAGATCAGCCGCGGCTGCTGTGTTTGTTGTGTTTCCTGCGCGGGGTTGACGGTGACACTGAACTGATGCAGACATGAAATGCTTCTATGTATCTCTCAGGATAATGACGTCTGCTAAACGCCGTGTACGGAAAAGTAATTAACGTGAGTTAATTACAGACGTGTTGTTGTAAACGACGGGGACGAAGCGAGAGACGGTTAGGAGATAATTCGGTCTCTCCAGAACTCAATGTTGGAGCTGACGGTGTGCGGATCTGTCTCTCACTTCATCTTACTGACGGTTTAATTACGGAGTGTAGGAGTACAGATCTTCTTCTTCTTCTTCTCCACCCCACCCCACCCCCTTCTTCATCATCGGTTCTTTCTTCTTTTCTTCCTCTTCTATTTTCTGCATTGTCTCTTTGATCTTCTCCTTCGTCGCTGCAGTTAACAGATAGTCCAGTGTTTGTTGAGCCTGGATGTAGTGTATATGTTGTGTGTACTCTACACTCTACACCCTATACTCTAACCGCTATACCCTATACTCTACATCCTATACCCTATATTCTAACCGCTATACCCTATACTCTATACCCTATATTCTAACCCCTATACCCTATACTCTACAGTCTTCACCCTATACCCTATATTCTAACCGCTATACCCTATACTCTACACTCTATACCCTATACCCTATATTCTAACCGCTATACCCTATACTCTACACTCTACACCCTATACCCTATATTATAACTGCTATACCCTATACTCTACACCCTATACCCTTTATTCTAACCGCTGTATCCTATACTCTACACTCTACACCCTATACCTTACATTTAACCCATATACCCTATACTCTACAGTCTACACCCTATATTCTTACCGCTATACCCTATACTCTACACTCTACACCCTACATTTTAACCCCTATACCCTATACTCTACAGTCTACACCCTATACCCTATATTCTAACTACTATACCCTATTCTCTACACTCTGCACCCTTTACCCTTTATTCTAACCGCTATACCCTATACTCTACAGTCTACACCCTATATTCTAACCGCTATACCCTATAATCTATACCCTATACTCTACACTCTACACCCTATACCTTACATTGTAACCCCTATACCCTATACTCTACACTCTACACCCTATACCTTACATTTTAACCCCTATACCCTATACTCTACATTCTACACCCTATACCTTACATTTTAACCCCTATACCCTATACTCTACAGTCTACACCCTATATTCTAACCGCTATACCCTATACGCTACTCTACACCCTATACCTTACTAACCCTATACCCTATACCCTATATTCTAACCGCTATACCCTATACTCTACACCAGGGGTCACCAACCTTGGACCTCGGACCTCGGACCAAAAGGAACAGACACTCTATAACAAGCTTCAGTGGTGTGTGTGTGTGTGTGTCTGGGAGGTATGCATTACACTGAGATGGAGCTTTTTAACTGATTACTGCGTTGGCAATTAGTGATAGCCACCGCTGAAGCTAAAGAAGTACAGAGCAATAAAACCATCAGTGTGCAGGATTCCATTAAGCCAAGTGCTGCCACACACACTGCCACAAACACACATACACACACACACACACACACACACAGAGCTGTAGATAAATCAGTAGGCATTAGGACGAGAGGATGACCCAGTAGGACAAAAGTGAAGATCTACAGATGAAATAGGATTTGTTTAGCTTGAGAGTAATTCTGGTGGATTTCCATCACAAACACACACGCACACACACACACACACACACACACACACACACACACACACACACACACACACACACACACACACACACACACACGCAGCTCGGCAATGCTTTCCTCTCAGATAATAGATTGATAGTAGTAAGTCACAGGTGAGAAATGTTACCTGCTTGTTCACTCGAAACGTGACCAGTATTCCGAACATCAGTGGAACACTGGTGGATCCTCAATAAGGATACATTTTCCAGATCTTACTGAAGATTGAAGTAAAGACTGGTGTTAATTGTAGATGATGTCCCTCTGTGTGTGTGTGTGTGTGTGTGTGTGTGTGTGTGTGTGTGTGTGTGTGTGTGTGTGCGATTTAGAATTGCATATTGCCCGAGCCATAATGAAAATATTACACTGTGTGTTGGTTTATTAACTGAGAGCTGTGGTTCTTTATTTCCTTTCTGTAAGTGTGTATATTTTTCTCCCACTTCATCAGTGGAGGTGTTTAACTTCCTCCCAATTATTACGCACTAGCCAGGAGAAATCCTAAAAGAGGAGCTCAAAGGTTCCTCGATCCGGAAGCTCTTGGCGTGCGTAAGAAACACAGGAATAAGTGAATCCCTCCGCTGAACGTGGGCGAAACTCATATCTGATGATTCAGTGTGCGTTCTTCAGAATTGGGACATTAAAGAGACACTGAGGTCTGAGCTTTAATAGCCATCGCATGTAATTGTGCTTAATGGAAGTCTTTGGATTTCCATTTTACTGTCAATTTGGGAAATAAAAGATAAAAATGGACGATGAGCTTGTTAGCTACTCGCTGAGAACTGAATTAGAGCGAGTTATCCTCACTGCTTCAGTTTAGCTCGGAGGAAGAACAGCCTCTGTTTTAAAAAAAGCAGTTCCGAGTCACTGACTCATCACATATATTTACACCTTCTATATTTACACTCATATAGTGAAGGGAGCAACAAATCCATTAATGATGTCACAGAAAAGCTTATTAACACCACATATACAACTGTTCTAATGAAGAGACTGAAATCAGACTCACTATTTAATCTGAACACAAACATTCATATTCAGTACAGAACATATATTCACACTAGTACAGTTCAGTACAGCACAAACCCTAACCCTGCATTCTACACCCTATATCCTACATTCTAACCCCTATACCCTATACTCTATGCCCTACACCCTATACCCTACATTCTAACCCCTATACCGTATATTCTAACCGCTATACTATAAACTCTACACCCAATACCCTACATTCCAACCCCTATACCATATTCTCTACACTCTACACCCAATAACCTACATTCTAACCCCTATACTCTACACTTTACACCCTATAGTCTAACCCCTATACCCTATACTCTACATTCTAACCCCTATACTATAAACTCTACACCCAATACCCCACATTCTAACCCCTATACCATATACTCTACACCCAATACCCTACATTCTAACCCCTATACCCAATACTCTACACCCTATACCCTACATTCTAACCCCTATACCCTATATTTTAACCGCTATACCCTACATTTTAACCCCTATACCTTATACCTTATTCTCTACACTCTACACCCTGTACGCTAACCGCTATACCCTATACTCTACACGCTACACCCTATAGTCTAACCGCTATACCCTATACTCTACACCCTATAGTCTAACCGCTATATCCTGTACTCTACACTCTACACACTACATTCTAACCCCTCTACATTCTATACTCTACACTCTACACCCAATACCCTACATTTGAACCCCTATACCTTATACCTTATTCTCTACACTCTACACCCTATACGCTAACCACTATACCCTATACTCTACACTCTACACCCTATAGTCTAACCGCTATATCCTGTACTCTACACACTACATTGTAACCCCTATACCCTATACTCTTTCATTCTACACCATATACCCTATATTCTACACTCTAACCCCTATACCATATATTCTAACCACTATACCCTATACTCTACACTCTACACCTTATACAACCCTATACTATAAACTCTACACTTTACACCCTATATCCTACACTGTAACCCCTATAACCTATATTCTACACTCTACACCTAAACCCTATACTCTACATTCTATACCCTACATTCTAACCTCTTTACCCTATACTCTACACCCTATATCCTACATCCTAACCTCTATACTCTACATTCTAACCACTATAACCTATACTCTACACCCTATACTCTAACCGCTATACCCTATACTCTACACCCTATAGTCTAGCTGTTATACCCTACACTTTAACCCCTATACCCGATACTCTACACTCTACACCCTATACCCTACATTCTAACCCCTTCACCCTATACTCTACACCCTATATCCTACATTCTAACCCCTATACCCTATACTCTACACTCTACATCCTATACTCTAACTGCTATACCCTATACTCTACACCCTTTAGTCTAACCTCTATACCCTACACTTTAACCTCTATACTCTATACTCTACACCCTATAGTCTAACCGCTATACCCTGCTCTCTACACTCTACACACTACATTTTAACCCCTATAACCTATTCTCTACATTCTACATCATATACCCTATATTCTAACCCCTATACCCTATATTCTACACCCCAACCCCTATACCCTAACCGCTATACCCTATATAAACCCTATACCCTTGATTGATGTTTATAATAAAGTTAACACCATTACACTGTAGTACATGCTTAAAAAAGGCATTTACGTATAACTGCACTTTGTGTGTGTGTGTGTGTGTGTTTGTTTGTGTGTGTATGTGTGTGTGTGTGTGCGTGTGTGTGTTTAATTGTGGCCCTGTTTCCTATCATTGTTCTATAATTATGTATAGTTCTGCTCTGAGATCCAATAACCTGCTTGTTAATGACCTGAAATAACCAAGTTTAACAAAGACATCATCATTACCCTATCTAACTAACACACACACACACACACACACACACACACACACACACACACACACACACACACACACACACACACACACACACACACACACACTCTCGCTTCTCTCTTTATTGGGTGATTTGTTTAAATTACTGATGTTGTTTTGATCCAAAGGAAAAGAACACTGCAGCAACACTGATTATTGTGAATTTCTGATATTATTACAACTGTGTGTGTGTGTGTGTGTGTGTGTTATGATGAAGGGCCTTGTCCAACATCGGAAGCTGCTACAAACGCCACTTCTGCTGCAGTGCTGAACGGACAGTGCCGGTTCAGCACTTCTGATGTGGACAGCCAGGAGACACATAGAAAGAGGGCGGGTGGAGAATTAGTGCATAGCGGGCGCCAGAGAAACATTGGAGCAGACCCTCTCCATTTTGGTGAAAGACTGGAGGATACAAAAGGATGCCAGAAAGGCAACAAGGAGGAGCATAAGAGAAGCTGCTAATATTCCATTTTAGTCTCTATTTTTGAAGTAAAGAAGCTTTTATTTCCAGTCCAATCATATATATATATATATACACATATATATACACAGTACACAGAGGTGAGTAACGAAGTAAGTTGTCTTAGCCATATAAAGTGCATTGTGTGCAACCTATTGCAAACAGTGCAAGACAACACAGTGTAAAGCAGACAACACATGACAATGCACAAATACAAAATAGCACTGACCAGTACATGTACTGTATATGTTATAGGGTAGAATGTGCAAAAATAGAGACCTGACAACAATAGTGTGCTATTAACAAACATGTTGGGCAGAAAAAAAAAACAGAATCAATGGTGAGGTGTGCAAAAACAGCATGTAAACAGTATAAACAGTTAAAATGATTGTAGTATTGTGCTGAAGACATGGATGAATGTGTGTGGGGTCAATGCAGTTAGCTTTGCGGAGGCATTATGTGGGGTAAATGTCTGCGATAGAGGGGGGGGGGCGACTCCAATGATCTTCTCAGATGGCCTGTAGAATATTCACTGTAGAATACTGCGATATCTGAGATGGTGCAGTTCCCAAATAAAGCAGCGATGCAGCTGCTCAGGATGCTCTCAATGGTCTGAAGAACACGGTCATGATGGGGGTGGCAGATGGGCTTTGAACAGCCTTCTCAGGAAGGAGAGACCCTGCTGGGCTTCAGGAAGTGACAACAGTAGCAGGAAGACGATGAATACAACCAAAGTCCGTTTCTGCAACAAAGAGGGAAAACCAACCCTCAGACCTGTGGCAGATTCTTCGACCCCATGCAACCTGTGGAAGCCCGCTCTGAGCCCAGAAAGTAGACCTTACGTCCTTCTCTCTGCGACCAGGTTAATGTTCACCTCACCTAACAATGAGTGTTACAATTCACACCCTAGTTCATGGTGATTACATTCACAACTTTCACAAAAAAGACTAATAAAAAGCATGCTTGAGAACTTCTGAGTTGTATGGTGAGTACAGTGGTGGAGACTACGGCCTTTGAAAGCAAGCGAAAGGACTTCACGCTAGCAAGCTAGATCTACTAGAGCTGCAGTCTGAGTTGATGCACACCCCCTGAAAAAGTATCTGCAGCCAGATGCATTCAAAATGACAACACCTGGACTGCAGAAAAGGGGATTATGTGAAAATGCCGTTTGTGGACTACTTTTCATTACTTACTCCCTCCAGTTGGAGGTCGTGGGACTCAGCCCATCCCTGTGTCAATGTTGGTTGTGTTCTGAGCCACCTGCTATATTCAGGTGACAGTATACTTGCCCGTGTGGACACTTTGAACTCCACCACCATCTTCAAGCTTGACACTGTTGTAGTGGCCTAATCTCCAACAACGATGAAACCTGGAGAGATTTGCCCAGGAGAACAATCTGCTCCTGAATGTCAGCAAGACTAAGGAGTTAATAGTGGACTTGTGCATGAAACAGGAGCAGCCATACCAGCCAAAAAGTCTGTACAAAAGGATGAAGATCTGGCCCTACACAGCAAAAGGAGCTCACAGAACTAGTGGACATATTTGCACTTGTATTCTCCATGGCACCAGGTCCGACAATCCTAATACAACACACATCATTTATCTTATTGTTTCAGTGCCATGCTGCAAGACAGAATCAGTGAGGATTCAAGCAGACCTGTAATGGTAGTACCAAACCCAGGCAGGGGTCTAAGGCTGTGCAATGACTTTCACAAGTTGAACCAAATCTCCACTACCAATGTTATATAATTAGGCAGAACACTTTGGGGGAGTCAGGTTTATAACAACTCTGGATCTGACTAGGGGTTACTAGACGTAACTCCAGAAGCATTTTGCACAGCCAAAGGTTACTAGGTTCCCCCATTTGTACATTCCCCCAGTACTGGGTTCCCCCATTTGGAGCTCTGGCAACCTTATGACTGATGGATATAGTTTTATGGCTGCACCATCAGTATGCAGTTGCCCGTCTGGATGACGTGGTGATCCCTCCACACCCTGAACTGACTAACAGCATTACATAAGGGAAAACATCCAGGTACATCTGTACATTGACACCAGCCAAGCAGAAATACATTGGGGTGGAATGGAAAGCACTGGCCATCAAAGGATCATTGATACACATGGGGTGAGAAGAATGGACTGTGTGGTCTGATCCAACAGATGAGCTCCTGTATCACAAATTGCTTTTCATGCTGTTACCAACACAACATTAGACAGGGGGTCTTAATGTTAAGGCTGCTCAATGTGTGTGTATGTGTGTGTGTGTGTGTGTGTGTGTTTGTGTGTGTGTCAGGACGCTATGAAGAGAGAAGTATCATGTGATTCATGGTAGTACTCACAGTGTATAATAACTTCCATAACCACCATAACCTCCATTACTTCCATAGCCTCTATAACCTTCATCACCACCATAACCTCCATAAGCTCCACAGCCTTTATAACCTGCATAATGACCATAACCTCCATTACTTCCATAGCCTCTATAACCTTCATAACCCCATAACCTCCATAGCCTCTATAACCTTCATCACCACCATAACCTCCATAAGCTACACAGCCTTTATAACCTGCATAATTACCATAACCTCCATAACTTCCATAGCCTCTATAACCTTCTACAACCACCATAACCTCCTTAGCTTCCATAGCCTCTATTTCCTTCATAACCCCCATAAACTCCATAACCACCATAACCTCTACAACCTCCATAACCACCATAACCTCTATAACCTTCATAACCCCCATAATCTCCATAATTTATACAACCACCATAACCTTCTTAACTTCCGTAGCCTATATAACCTCCATAACCATCATAACCTCCCTAGCCTCTATAACCTTAATAACCCCCATAACCTTCATAGCCTCTATACCCTTCATAACCCCATAACCTCCATAGCTTCCATAGCCTCTCTAACCTTCATAACTCCCATAATCTCCATAAATTCTACAACCACCATAACCTCCTTAACTTTCATTGCCTCTATTCCCTTCATAACCCCCATAAACTCCATAACCACCATAACTACCATATCTTCCAGAACCTCTACAACCTCCATAACCTCTATAACCTTCATAACCCCCATAATCTCCATAATTTATACAACCACTATAACCTCCATAACTTCCATAGCCTATATAACCTTCTTAACCATCATAACCCCCATAGCCTCTATAACCTTCATAACCCCCATAACCTTCATAACCTCCATAGCCTCTATAACCTTCATAACCCCCATAATCTTCATAAGCTCGATGATGTGCATAATTTCCATAAACTCTATAACCTTGACCATGTGATGCATCAATCTCATTAATGAAAGCCTACATTGATGTTAGGGTTTCCCACTCACACTCCTTCCCTCCCTCTCTCCCTCCCTCAGGCACTCACTCATTCACTGATTCATTCACTCAAACCCTAACTCTAACCCTAACCTTAATTCCAACCCAGTCTCATACAGCCCAAATAAACAGTAGAAAATTCGCTGGATTTTAAACCAACATTCTTTAGTCTTTCTCCATGGACTGTGTTCAGTGTCATTGAGAAGAATCCATATGACTCTGTTTATTTCTTCATATTAACTTGAATTCTTACTATAACTACGTATGAAAGCTCTTTTTTAGAAGCTACATGAGAGTTACATAGTTAGTTCATCTAAACTGCTGGGAGTGCAGTTTTGTAGCGCATGATTCCTGTAGCGTCTCATCTTAAGTGAAGAGTAAGTGTGAAGTCCAGTGCCACCATCTGACTGTTTCATACAATAACAATATCTCACACTGAATCCATCTTTTACTCTCACACACTGTGGAATGCTATTCAAAGTCAATATGAAATAGGAGACCAAATCAAATGAACACAAACACCGTTTAGCTGTTCATTCACCCCAATGCAACAACACAGTAAATAACAGCATGACCAAAAACACATTATCATTTAATGACTTTCATTTGGTATCTCATTACATCCTTAAACTGTGCATTGAGTAACTGGAAGAAAAAAAAAAAAGTAAAAATAAAACTGTGTTTTATTATACATACATATACATATGAATAGAAGTCATTTTGTTATTCGGCTGTGTAACTACTTAACATGTACACACTGTTTCTAAAGTGTGTGTGTGGTTGTGGGAAATAAAATGAGATACAAATCATCCCAATAATCACATCCTGGACAGAGAAAGTACCCAAAGTACCCAATGTTATAATATATATATATATATATATATATATATATATATATATATATATATATATATATATATATATATATATATATATATATATATTCCATATGCCTTTATATGAAACTGACTCTACATATGTGATCTATAAATGCTAAACAGAGAAGTGTGTGTGTGTGTGTGTGTGTAGTAAAATGTAACGTAAATATATTAAAACATTTCTAAAACATTACTCCTAATACTTTCACTACAAGTCTCATGTGCAGTCTGATCTGTTACACTGTATCTACTTACTGTGTGTGTGTGTGTGTGTGTGTGCGCTCATTGCCATTACATTCCCCAAAATTGCAGATTCCCCCAGCAACAAAGCTGTTGCATAGCAACTGAAGGGGAAATGGTTCAGGAGATTTAGGAGGTTCCTCAGTGGGAGTTGAACACCGAGCTGTTAGAACGAGGTCATGTGACCTGACTGCCACGTTGTGGCTGGTGTTTAGGGGTTTTGATCCATTTCTTAAGTCGAATTCTCATTGGTCAATACATTGGAATATGAAATAGTGAGCAATCAAATTTCCACCCTTTTCCTCACGACCTCTCCTCTCCACCCATATCTCACTACCTCTCCTCTCCACCCGTTCCTTCCTCACTACCTCTCCTCTCCACCCTTTTCCTCAAGACCTCTCCTTTCCACCTGTTCCTCACTACCTCTCCTCTCCACCCGTTCCTTCCTCACAACCTCTCCACTCCTCCCTTTTCCTCACTACCTCTCCTCTCCACCCTTTTCCTCACAACCTCTCCTCTATATCCATTGCTCACTAACTCTCCTCTCCACCTGTTCATCACTACCACTCCTCTCCAGCCTTTTCCTCACGACCGTCTCCTCTCCACCCTTTTCCTCACGACGTCTCCTCTACACCGGTTCCTCACTACCTCTCCTCTCCACCCGTTTCTTCCTTACTACCTCTCATCTCCACCTGTTTGTCACTACCTCTCTTCTCCACCTACTCCTCAACATCACTCCTCTCCACACTTTCTTCACTACCTCTCCTCTCCACATGTTGCTTAACACCTCTCCTCTCCACCCCTTCCTCACCCCAATTCTACTTTTCTCCACTCCACTCCACCTCACTTCACTGTCACCCCTTCCACAACACAACATTGCTCACCACCTGCTGTCCCTTTTTCACCACCTCCACTCCATCACACTTCCTCCTTCTGCTGCACATTTTGCCCACGTTTACATGACCTTTTTCCCCTCTTCCTCAAAACCCCCACTTTCACTCACTTTCTCACTACCCCAGTCCCCCTTCCACTCTACCTATCACCCCCTTCCCCAGTCTCTTGTTCAGCACTTGGTGCCTCCTGCACTTCAGCGTCTCACTGCAGTGTTTAATTGATGATTTCACACCTCAGACTCTCTTTCACTCTGCACTGAAAGGAGATAGAATTCCTTCCTGCTTAGTCTCAACAATTCCTGGGAAAATCCCCCATACCACAACACCCCATCCCCAATGAACACACACACACACACACACACACACACCACACACATCCACATACTTGTCCTACATAGTCTACTACAGTGCAGCTCTTCTTGTCTGTTAAAAAACAAGTGAACTCATTGACACACACACACACACACACACACACACACCACACTAATACTATACTATACTATACTTACTCTCTTGTCACAGGTGGAGGACAGAGTGGTGGAGAATGGTGGAATGAAAAGATGATGAGATGGAAAAAGGAAAGAAGCAAGAAATAAAGAATGTTAGGAATGTAAAGAAAAAGAGATGAGAAAATGTCTAAAAGTGAGAAAGAAAATACAGATTTCAAGGTCTTTAACTAATTAATTCTTCACACACACACCACACCACACACACACACACACACACACACACACACACACACACACACACACACACCACACACACACACACACACACACACACACACACACACACACACACACACACACACACTGTGTTCATGTAAGATTCAGGTCCAGTCTCATTCTGCCACCAGGGAACAAAAGCCATGATGAATTGAGACAAAGAGACACAGACAGATAGAAAAAGACACACAGAGAGAGAGAGAGAGAGATAGAGAGAGAGAGAGAGAGATGTGTGGTTTATGGAGCAGGATCATAAATTAAAGCATTGCACTGAACTCTTGTCTCTGTGTTTTATATACAAATATATAGAAATATGGAGGAAAAGTTCATCTGTACCATGTCTGGTAGGAAAGGTGGAAAGTAATGAATTACTGCCTTTTCACTTTTACTTTTTACACAAATATCTGTACTTTTTTCTTCTTTTTTTTTTCGTTATATTTATATTTACATGGTGACATGAGCAATATTTTTTCCCTGTAATTTTAGACCATCAATCCTGATATTGCATGATTTTTTTCAATCCATGCCTGGTGTATCATATCCTGTCTATCACACACTACAGATGCCAATCAAAACACAGACTGCTCCAGCCAATCACAACACACTGTACCGCTCTCTCAGTCAGTCACAACACACTGTACCTCTCTCAGCCAATCACAACACACAGTACTGCTGTAGGCCAATCACAGCACACTGTAACGCTCTCAGCCAATCACAACACACTGTACCGCTCTAGGCCAATCACAACACACTGTACCTCTCTCAGTCAGTCACAACACACTGTACCTCTCTCAGCCAATCACAACACACAGTACTGCTCTCAGCCAATCACAACACACTGTACTGCTCTCAGCCAATCACAACACACAGTACTGCTCTCGGCCAATCACAACACACAGTACTGCTCTCAGCCAATCACACACACACAGTACTGCTCTCAGCCAATCACAACACACAGCCAATACTGCTCTCAGCCAATCACAACACACAGTACTGCTCTCAGCCAATCACAATCACACACAGTACTGCTCTAGGCCAATCACAACACACTGTATTCTCAGCCAATCACAGCACACTGAGGTTTTAGCTTATTGGTTATAAGCTGGTGCCTTTGTTTTGTATTGTGTTGTTGTGTGTTTGTTATGAATTGTCTGTAGTCTTTGGTGCAGTGTGTATTGTGTAGTAATAATAATAATTAATTATATTAATATATCGCTTTTACATTGTGAGAGTGGATCTCCTCATCCTCCACCGGTGTGCAGCATCCACCTGGATGAGAGGAGACAGAATGATGAAGCCAATCAGTATATATGGGGACGGTTAGGAGGCCATGATGGTCAGATGGTCACTCAGGTGTTAGGACCCACACAGACCACAGTGTAAGCGCCCCCTGCTGGCCACACTAGCACCACTACCAGCAGCCACCTAGTATTCCCAAGGGGTCTCCTATCCAGGCTCATTCATGCTTAGCTTCAGTGGGCAACCAGTCTACAGGGTGATATGGCTACTGGGTGTTGTAGTGGGTGTAGTGGGTGTAGTGGGTGTAGTGTAATGTTTCATAGTGCATATTGTTTGTTGTGCAAGGTATATTGTGTTTGTTGTATTGTGTGTAGTGTTATAATTGTTGTGTACGTGTTGCATTGTTTGTTGTATTAGGATCGTAGTTAGTGTTTTGTGTTTAGTGCTTTGTTTGTTGCACCATATTTGTTGTGTAGTGTGCTGTGTTATTTTATATGTGTGTGTTATATATTGATTGTTCTCTTGTTGTGTAGTGTGTTGTGTTTTTTGATGTGTGTGTGTTCTATAATGTTTGTTCTGTTGTTGTGTAGTGTGTTGTGTTTGTGTTTTTCTGTGTTGTATAGTGGGTTGTGCTGGCGCTGAGGAGTTTCTTCCCCGTGCTGTGTAGTTATTCATTATATATGAGTGTATGATTTATTTAGAGCTACATTAACCTCAGCATTTGGAGCGTCTGGTGCGACGTCTCGGAGACACACTGCGTCTACTCTTTATTATTTATTTCCTGCCAGTTTTTTTTTTGTCCCCACAGAAAGAGAACAAAGAGCAGAGTTTAAGATCAGGGTGAAGGGATGGAACCTAACACCTACTGCCACCTGCTTAAACACCGGCATTACAGTGACAACACACTAAACTCCTATTAATCCTCTCATTTACATTCACAGCACTTCTCAGACGCCCTTCTCCATTTGTAGGGTTAAGATAGTGGTAGCTTAGTGGTGGTGGGATTTGAACCTGCTATCTTCTGGTCCAGAACCACAGTGCTACACCTCCCCACAATTCTCGCCATGATCTTCATTTCATAATGTTCTACACAAGCTTCTCCACACCCTTTTGTTTTATTCAACACTAGTATATGGAGGTGGTTGGGAAATGGAGCTCAGTGGTTAAGGCATTAGCTTCTTGACCAGAAGATTGCAGGTTCAAATCCCACCACCTACAAGCCAAATACACCACCTCTGCCAAAAACTGTAAATGTAATGTAATGTCAGAAAGGAAAATTCATGTAAGGCTTAAATTGCTTTAACTATTATCCAAAAAACCTTAAAGTATATTTGAAGAAGCCATTTTTAAGAATCTCTCAGGTAAATGTAGAATGTAAATGTCTACATGATCAACATGATCATCTTCTATTTACTATGTATTTCTTCTATCTTCTATGTATTTAGGGTACATCATCTACATATTTCAGCTTTAGGGTTCTTTATAGGGGGGACCTGGAAAACTGATTATCACCCAACCTTACAATTACACACACACACACAAATCTGTAAGATCTACCGTTCACACGTAGTGATGTGACTACAATGGCGCACCCTTCTGGTGATGGATATATTTCACTCTCTGTTGTTTGTTCGCTTTTTTTACATGATGATGATTTCTCAATCACATATGATGAAAACATGAATCACTTGAAAAACGTAATAATTAAATTAATAAATAATATAATAAAAAAGTTTTTTTGTCTGATCCACTATGACTGAAGCTAATGTTACTTTACATACAGATCTGTTCCTCTACAGATGGTGGCTAGACGTCCTTATCACATAGTGAGAGGAAGATGCTGAGAGAAGTTGGGAGATTCCTGAGAGTCTTACACACAGAGAGGATGACTTAATGCTGATAAAGAAATCAAGGCTTTGGAAAATGTGTGTGTGTGTGTGTGTGTGTTCCAAGAGATGAAGCAAAGACTTCCTTAATGTTTCCTGTTGGTTAACACCATCTGCTTCCACTAAATAGTATGTGTGTGTGTGTGTGTGTGTGTGTGTGTGTGTGTGTATGTGTGTGGGGGGGCATGTGAGAGAGATGTTACCAATTAACATGATATTCAAAAGGCCTGAATGTGCACAAGCACGCACACACACGCACACACACACACACACACACACACAAACACACACACACACACACACACACACACACACACACACACACACACACACACACACACACACACACACACACACACACACAACGAACACACTGAAAATAAAACAAATTTAACAATTATATTTTTTATTATTAATATTATCAATCATATTAAGCTGAGAATGCCCAATAAACATCTGGCAAATCCACAGGACATCTACATCTGCGTGCAGAGAGGAGATGAGGAGGACATTCAAGGACTACACACACACGCGCACGCACACACACGCGCACACGCGCGCACCGCGCGCGCACACACACACACACACAGGGGCAGATGGATTTCAGTGGTGCTTATCTCATTATCCCATCAAAGAAGATTCCATTTTAAACCAGCCCTGAGGATAAGGGATTGTGAGGGGGTGTGGATTTGCTGCCAATGGTCACCACACAGAAATGTCATTGGCTGAGGATCGGGAGCATTTATAACATCACAAATAAATGTTTCACTTTGAGGGAATAAAACCAAGAAGACTCTTCAGCATTAGTTCTCAACTAATTATACAAACCACAATGTATAACACATCCCCATTATAACATCACAAATAAATGTTTCACTTTGAGAGAATAAAACCAAGAAGACTCTTCAGCATTACAACACCACACTAAGCCACTAATTATACAACACCACACTGTATAACACTAATCCCCATTATACTACACCACACTATAACACTGATCACCATTATACAACACCACACTATAACACTAATCCCCATTATACAACACCACACTGTATAACACTAATCCCCATTACACAACACCACACTGTATAACACTGATCACCATTACACAACACCACACTGTATAACACTAATCCCCATTATACAACACCACACTGTATAACACTAATCCCCATTATACAACACCAATTATACATTATAACACCACTATAAATGATAACACTAATCCCCATTATACAACACCACACTATAACACATTATCCCCATTATAACACAACCCCATTATACAACACCACACTGTATATAATCCCCATTATACTACAGCCACACTATAACACTGATCACCATTATACAACACCACACTGTATAACACTAATCCCCATTATACAACACCACACTGTATAACACCAATCCCCATTACACCAGACCACACTGTACAACACTAATCCCCATTATACTACACCACACTATAACACTGATCACCATTATACAACACCACACTATAACACTAATCCCCCAACACTAATCCCCTATTATACAACACCACACTGTATAACACTAATCCCATTATACAACACCACATTATACAACACCACACTGTATAACACTAATCCCCATTATACAACACCACACTATAACACTAACCATTATACAACACCACAGTGTATAACACTAATCCCCATTATACAACACCACACTGTATAACATAATCCCCATACAACACCACAGTGTATAACATCCCCATACACAACACCACACTGTATAACACTAATCCCCATTACAACACCACACTGTATACAACACCACACTGTATAACACTAATCCCCATTATACAACACCATAGTGTATAACATAACATAGTGTAACACCATAGTGTATAACACTAATCCCCATTCTACAACACCACACTGTATAACACTAATCCCCATTATACAACTCCACACTATAAGACTAATCCCCATTATACAACATCACACTGTATAACACTAATCCCCATTATACAACACTACACTGTACAACACTAATCCCCATTAGAAAGATTTTGACATCTATCATCTATCACATGTAGACATATGTATATTTATATAAATGGGTGGAGTTCAGTGGTTTAATGTGCTGGGTTACTGATCAGAAGGTCGAGGGTTTGAGCCCTGATATTGCCCTGTGCTATAATGTTTATTTGTGAACAAAGACTATTATATTCTTCAATATAATACTCATCCTCATCATTCAACACCACACTAGTCCTCAAACACACCCTCATATAAACAGCTTGAGAGACTGAAATCATACTACTGTTACACACACACACACACACACACACACACACACACACACACACACACACACACACACACACACACACACACACATACATACATACACACACACAGCAGGGTCAGATAAGCTGTTCTGCAAAAAGGTTACAGAAGGTCACTATTGAAAATGTTTTAAAGGTCAATGCGTGTGTGTGTGTGTGCGTCTAGCAGTAGTGTATGTCTCTAAGGCTGTTTATATGAGGATGTTTACTCTGTATTGAGATAAATATGGAAACACACACTGTCTCTCTCTCTTTATCTCTCTCTCTCTCTCTCTCTCTCTCTCTCTCTCTCTCTCTCTCTCTCTCTCTCTCACACACACACACACACAGAGGAAAGTTCATAGATTTTATTAAGAAACAGCAAAGTAGACAAATCAAAAGGGCTTCCCAGAATAAAAGTCTTGTTCCAGGCAATGCTTCAGATGATCAACAGAGTTCAAGGCTGAATTAAAGAAACAGATGTAAAAAAAAAGAAGAACAACAAACCCGGGTAAGACTTCACAATGAGCTGTTGTGTTTGTGTCCAGATCAGATGGTTTGCGTTGAGATTTTTTGGGAAGAAGGTTTGATTGGTTATAGAATTGGACCTTCAGGATATTATTATGGGTATTCTACATCTTTGGGAGATGATACATCTTTGGTTAGAGAGAACATGCAGCTGTTTATATAAGTGTGGCATGTTCTTCATGTGAGAGAGAAGTTGTATATTACATAATATTTCACAAGAACGACAGTCACAGAAGCAAAATGATGGCATTGATAGAACTTTTCTAGTACTACAAACTTAAGTACACAAACAAACTAAACTGAACTATTTAAAATGATGGTTCAAACTGAAATCACCGATAAACTCTTATTCTAGAAGATTTTACAACTGGTTCAAAGCTCTCTACAAACAAACCTAAACTCTATTTAGAAGATTTTCAACTGGTTCAAATCTCTGCAGCTCATATCATTACTAAAACACCTTCATTTCACCACACCACTCTGGCTTTTTCAGCACCTTCACTGCCTTCCAGTACAGCTCCGCATTGATGTTATGGTTTTTCACAAAAGGAACTTTACAAAGTCAGTGTGTTTGTGAACACAATGTAAAATCTGAAGTCATGTGTGGAAGTGGGTTGTGTGTGTGTGTGTGTGTGTGCTCTGTAATGTTATTGATCAAGTTTTTAAGTTATGAGGAAATAGAAATAATTCATTAGAAATAATGATGAGAGGGATGAGGAAGAGGAATGAGAAAAAGAGAAACAATGAAACTGAAGTACACTAAAGATAGGATGTAGGAGACATGACTTAGAAAACAACACAGAAAACAGTTCAGTAATAATACTAATAATAATAATACATTGGATTTAGTTGTGACATTGACAGTGTTAGTTTTAGTTTTAGTGTTAGGGTTCATTTTAGTTTTAGGGATAGGGTTAGTTTTAGTGTTAGGGCTAGGGTTAGTTTTAATTGTTTGTGTAAAGTATAAAATATAAAGTAAGACTGTGAGACTCATTAATGTTATTTTATAATGGATACAGGACTGGCAGCTCTCTACACTACTGTATGTAGTTTATTTACTTCCTTTGCTAATACATACTGAAGCAGAAGCTGGCCTAAGGCTTCAAATGAAAACACACACAGACGGATCCCTGGTGAGATGTATGTGAGGAAGACAGTATGAGTGCTGATGTCTGTAAAATCTTACAAACATCAGAGTATTAGTACAAAATGGAGCAACCTAATAAAACCTAGTCTGACGTGTGACTGGGAAACGATAGGACAGACGGAACTCGAAGGAATTCAACACAAAAAAGAAAGACATTAATAAATTTGTCTCATATGTTCATTTAATGTTTTGTATTTCTTTATTTGCACTCCGAGATGCCAGACGGGTGCTGAACGGACAGCGCCAGGTCAGCGCCCGTGTTGTGGAAAGCCCCAGCGCACATGCAACAGGGGGGCGGTGGCTAAAAGAATCGCAC
>JACRUU010000019.1:22224006-22229006 GCA_030449085.1 Kryptopterus vitreolus
GAGTGTTGTGTTGTTTTCGGGTAGTGTTTCGTGTGTTAGTTTTAGGGTGAGTGTTAGTGTAAGTTTTAGGGTGTTTTAGTGTTAGTGTTAGTTTTAGGGTGAGTGTTAGTGTTAGTTTTAGGGTGAGTGTTATGAGTGTTAGTGTAAGTTTTAGGGTGTTAGTGTAGGGTAGTGTTAAGTTTTAGGGTGAGTGTTAGTGTTAGTTTTAGGGTGAGTGTTAGGTGTTCAGTTTTAGGGTGAGTGTTAGTGTCAGTTTTAGGGTGTAAGTTTTAGGGTGAGTGTAAGTTTTAGGGTGAGTGTTAGTGTAAGTTTTAGGGTGAGTGTTAGTGTAAGTTTTAGGGTGAGTGTTAGTGTTAGTTTTAGGGTGAGTGTTAGTGTAAGTAGTTTAGGGTGAGTGTGAGTGTAAACGTTAAGTTTTCGGGTGAGTGTTAGTGTAAGTTTTAGGGTGAGTGTTAGTGTTAGTTTTAGGGTGAGTGTTAGTGTTAGTTTTAGGGTGAGTGTTAGTGTTAGTGTTAGGGTGAGTGTTCGTTATTAGTTTTAGGGTGAGTGTTAGTGTAAGTTTTAGGGTGAGTGTGTTAGTGTTAGTGTTAGGGTGAGTGTTTTTAGGGTGAGTGTTAGTGTAAGTTTTAGGGTGAGTGTAAGTTTTAGGGTGAGTGTTAGTGTAAGTTTTAGGGTGAGTGTTAGTGTTAGTTTTAGGGTGAGTGTTAGTGTAAGTTTTAGGGTGAGTGTTAGTGTTAGGGTTAATGTTAGTGTTAGTGTTTACTTGATTACTTATTTCTCTTTTCTCTTCTCTTGTTTTTCCCCCCTAAAAATTTGGGGCTTCTCTGTCTGTGTGTGTGTGTGTGTGTGTGTGCGTGTGGTGTATATCTTCTCTTCAGCAGAGCTCCTGAACTATGAAGAGGCAATGCACAATGCAAACACACACACACACACAAAGACAGATGTGTTGTGTGTGTGCACTGAGCCAACCCAGGACGCTCCGACAGTCAGTCAATCAAATGGCGATGATATTAAATCAAGAATGCAGACAGATCGATTCGTTATTCTCCTCGCACCCGCCTTCCTCCACCCAAATAAACGAGTGTGTCTCACTGCTGAATGGTGTATTCATCCTCCCACGCCTGTGTGTGTGTGTGTGTGTGTGTGTGTGTGTCCAATCTCACTCTCATGGACTCATTTCTCTATGAAAATGATGTTAGCATCCTACAGGAGCTGGATAATGATGCGAGAGAATTCAGAGTGAAAAATGAGGAGCGCAGAAAACTCTGCAGTTCCATTACATCATCTAAATAGCAAATGCATCGCTCCACACAGGAAATATATCATCCACACCGGAAATACACCAACCACACAGAAAACACATTCTCATATATATATATATATATATATATATATATATATATATATATATATATATATACATACATTCATTCATTCATTCACTGCTATAAATCCTGTGCTTATCTCAGGTGTCTATGGCATTAAGGCAGGATACACCCTGGATGGAATGCCAACGGAGGGCAAGGCACACACACACTAGGGACAATTGAACCTATCAAGATGCCAATCAACATGCATGTTTTTGGACCGGGGGGAAAATAAAGACGGATTCAGAGAGAGAGATGAACACAATGTATAATTTTTAATGGAGGGAGAGAGGACGAGTGTGTCACGACATACAAAGATAAGGTAAATATTAAAGCTCTCACCTTCAGTAGGACCATTTACTTACTTTACTTTACTTACGTATAGGATACAATGTCCTTTAACAATGTCTCAGGTTGTAAAATGTTTGCTGATGATGATTTTATTTTTTTTACCCAAATAAAACCGAGCCATATTGAAGTGAATGATGAGGGATGAGTCTAATATCAATAATGATGGGTGAAAGGATGGACATACGGTATTGTAGATGTGTTCAGAGCTCCTGTCCATGTGCTTTAAGTTGAGTAATCCTTTATCTTGTTTACTGTTTGTTTGTAATTGTGCAGAGACCAACATTCGTTACGGCACCGCTAGGAAATGATTTTGTTTTTTAAATCGCTAACCATTTTCTCACTTTTTTTGTTTGTTTTTTGTTTGTTTTCAAGGATGCTGCTTCATTGATTTGTCCTGAGCTTAGCTTCTGTAAAGCATTCATGCTGCGATCAATCTCACACACACACACACACACACACACACACACACACACACACACACACACAAAGATACTATTTAGTGGAAGCAGATGGTGTCAACCAACAGGAAACATTAAGGAAGCCACTGGTTCACCTCTTGGGACACACACACACACACACACACACACACACACACACACATATATACACACACAGAGCGGAGATGACAGTGGCTGTAATTACATTCAGAGACTAAATTGAATCACATCTACAGTGAGGACGGCACTATTCTTTACAAACTGATTTTTTTTAAAGATGTTTTCAATGTCCTGATTCTGGAATCTTCTGGACTGGAATATTCACAGAGGAAATGTTATATTAGTTTAACTGAGGAGAATGTGCAGAATGTGTTTGGTCAGAACAGAGTTAATTTGCCAGACCCAAAACTGAATGAAAATCAAATAAAATCAAACAGATTTTGTCTTTTTTTATTGTTATTATTAATTTTTATTGAGCTTCTAATGTAATTATAATTATAATGTAAAATTCCTGTCTCGGCCATGTGTGTGTGGAGTTTGCATGTTCTCCTCGTGCCTCAGGGGTTTTTATCCGGGTTCTCCGGTTTCCTCCCGGTCCAAAAACATGTACAGTAGGTTGATTGGCACCTTGGAAAAATTGTCCCTAGTGTGTGAATGTGATTGTGTGTGTGTGTTTGTGCCCTGCGATGGATTGGCATTCCATCCAGGGTGTATCCTGCCTTAATGCCCATAGACGCCTGAGATAGGCACAGGTTCCCCGTGACCCGAGGGAAGATCGGATAAAGCGGTAGAAGATGAATGAATGTAAAGGGATTGTCCACTGTGGGTCCACCTTTAGTCCCAATCATCCTTCTAATTACAGTAAGTATTTACACCTGCCATTTCCTTCTTTTCAGCAAAATCTACCATCATCTTTCCTTCCACATTCCTCACCTTAATACAACCATCACCTACCATCACCTCCTCATCAACATGACCACTGCAGTCTGCCTCAATCACTAATCATTCATCCCTAGGTACACTCTCCACCACTCCATCTAACTGACTCCACAGTTATTACTTCTGCTCCATCTCACAGCCCACTTGTGGCACATAAACACTCATTATATTTATCATCAAGCCTTCAACTTCCATCTTCACCTTCATCACCGTATCATAAACTCTCTTCACCTCCACTACACTCTCACTTCCTTCAGGATTCCCCTTAAACTGTTTCTCTTACCATCCATCCAATGTTCCTGGCCTTACTCCCTTTCCACATGGTCTCCAACATGCCAGATCCACATGTCTACCATAGTCCACTACATCTTATTAGCATCCCTCTCTCTTTACCAGTTATAAGAGATTGGAGACTGTAAGGTGGTGGCAGGGGGAGATGTAGATAGATAATATTGGATGGTGGTCTGGAGAATGACTTTGGAGGTGAAGAGAAGAAAATTAAGAGAATGAAGACTAAAAAGAGAACAAGATGGTGTAAATTGAAGGGTGAAGCTGTTAATAGGAGTGAAGAAAAGGGCGCAGACAGGTGGTTAATAGGAGTGAAGAAAAGGGCGCAGACAGGGTCGAGTGGGTGGAGAAGTGGAGGAGAAAAAAAAAAGAGACTAGGCATGGTGGAGTGGGTGGAGAAGTAAAGTGAGAAGAGAGAAAGAAAAGGAGTGGGTGGCAGGGTGGGGGAGGGTGGAGAGAAAAGAGGCAGGTCAGGGTGGATGGTGAGTGGCAGAAAAAGAAGTGCAAGGGTGGGTGGAGTGGTGGAGGGTAGAAGAACAAAGCGCAGGGGTGGACAGGGTGGGTGGGAGTGAGAAAAAAGCGGGCAGTGGAGGGTGAGAGCGTGTGAAAGAAAAGAAGTGAAGAGAAAAAGAAAAGAGTTGGCAGCAGGGTGAAGGGGTGGAGGAAGTGAAAGCAAGGTGCAGAGTGGAGGTGGAGAAGGAGTGGGTGGAGGAAGTGGGTGGAGAAAAGAAAATGGGGAGTGATGGAGTGGAGGGGGAAAGGGTGGTTGAGTGCAGGGTGGGTTGGTGGAGAAGAGAGGAAAAGAGCGCAGACAGGGTGGAGTGAAGGTGAAGAGAAGTGCAGAAGAGTGCAGAAAGGTGAAGGAAGAAGAAGGAGTGTGGAGGGTGGAGTGGGAGGAAGAAAAGAGTTATGGTGGAGTGGGTGGAGGAGAAAAGAGTTTTAGGCAGGATGGAGTGGAGGTTTTTGTGATGTATAGAAGAAGTATATGTACGAGTGAAAGTGTAAAGTGAAAGGGAAAAGTTTATAGGACTGTGGTGAGACCCCGCGATGTTGTTATGGTTTAGAGACAGTAGGTGGGGACCCGTGGTGTAAAAGACAGAGAGGTGGAGGCTGGAGGCTGGAGATGGAGGAGGTGAAGATGGTGATTGGGAGTGATGAGGATGGACAAGGTTAGAAATGAGTGTGTATTAGAGGGACATGTAGGATGTTTTGGAGACAAGGTGATGGAGGAGGGAGAGAGTGAGATGGTTTGGACAGAGGAGGGACAAGAGGATGGGACGGAGGGAGAAGAGGATGGAGGAGAAGAGAAAGGAGGAGGATTGGGTGAAATGATATATGTAAAGTGTTTGGTACAGGACTTTATATTCAGTGCTCATGTGTATCAAATACAATCATTTTTATTTGCTGAACAATTGTCCAATTTTAAGATTTTTTTTAAAGAGTAAATCCTGCCAATTCCACATAACGGAGGAGTGAATGAATAAAGGATAGAAGGAGTTAAAGTGTTCTCTAATAGGTAGAAATAGGTTAAATAAACCATGTGGAATATTACATGTACCACACACAAACACTTATATACACACTTATATCTGTTTTACCCAAATAGGGCCTAAAATAC
>JACRUU010000019.1:22231506-22236506 GCA_030449085.1 Kryptopterus vitreolus
GGCTGAACATCTGAAGGGAAAGTGGACCACAGCGAACAGCATGACGAATCTAAACCTTTTCCGAGTGAACATCAAACCCTGTGCATTTTAACTTTGCCATTTCTTTCTTCTCAACTTTGCGTAGGTGTCTAAGCACGATAGTTAAAGGCACCAAAAGTGAGTAATCACTTTTATTTATATCTAGAGCACAATGGACACTGGAGTATTTGGTGTCTACTCATAATCTTCATTTGGTGGAACACAACTGGAGCTGAGAGAGAGAGAGAGAGAGAGAGAGAGAGAGAGAGAGAGAGAAGAGGAATTAGTGTATCTGCTGTTCACTATGCACCGTAGCACAATAAAGTGTCTTATGAGATGTGTGCTATGCTTAGGACTTGCTATAAAGATATGGCTTTAATCTATACTTAAACATAGAGTGTGTGTCTCAACTCTGTCACGAAGGATACTCCAAAGTTTGGGAGATAAACGCTGCCTTTAGTGCACTTTATCCTAGTACAAGTCTGGAGTTTGGGGATTAAACTTTAATTGTGAGGGATTGTAGCGTGTTATGGATGTAGGGATGATAAGATCGGGGTTATATGGTCGTATTTTCTTGTGAGAATTTGAGGAGCTTTCTGACGACGCTGTCAGAGTTTTGCTGTAAACCATGGCTTGTCATTGTTGTAGGTTAGATGGGTGGTGGAGGGGATGCATACATTCTCACAGAAGCTGATATAAGATGTTACAGTGTCTGTGAGCTCATCCAGGTCAGAAGCAGCAGTTTAAAAAAAAAACGCTCCAATCAGTGCAGTCAAAACAGGCTGCTCAGTTTCATATGCTTTTACACTGTGGGAGTGGATCTCCTCATCCACCACTGATGTGCAGCATCCACCTGGACGAGAGGAGACAGAATGATGAAACCAATCGGTATATACGGGGATGGTTAGGAGGCCGTGATGGACAGAAGCCAATGGGCCAGGATGTTCAAGGACACGCCTCTACCCTTTTTCCAAGGACATCGTGGGAATTTTAATGACCACAGAGAGTCAGGACCTCGCTTTAATGTCTCATCCGAAAGTGAATTTTTCCCCGTCACTATAATGGGGTTGTTAGGACCCACACAGATCACAGGGTAAGCGCCCCCTGCTGGCCATACTAACACCTCTACCAGGAGCAACCTAGTGTTCCAAGGTGGTCTCGCATCCAGGTACTAACCATGCTCATTCCTTCTTCAGTGAGCAACCAGTCTTGAGCTACAGGGTGATATGGCTGCTGGAAGAAGATGAACCAGGCAGCGGTCAGAGAGTCCTAGAGGAGCTCTATGGATGGAGCCATGTACATCGTTTATTGTGGTGTAGCAGTGGTCCAGAATGTTTTTGTCTCCAGTAGGACATGTGATTTGAATTTTGGAAGTTCCTGTGTTCGGTTTTGGTTTATTCAAGTCCCCAAGAACAATTACAGCAGAGACCGGGTGTTGGTGCTCAGTGTGTGTAATCTGATCCGCCAGTTGTTGCTACGCTGCGTTCATTCACTCTTGCAGAGGAACATAAACACTGACCAGGATGAACGAGGAAAACGCCCGAGGCAAGTACAAAGGCAGTTGATCAAGAGCACTTCCAGGGCAGGACAGCACAACTCCTTCAAGACTGTTACATCTGTGCACCACCTTTCATTGAACAGCTCTGAACAGCTGGAAGCCCGGCAGATGTGACGCACTGTCCGGGATGGTTTCATTCCAGGTCCAGGTTTCACTTCAGGCCAGGTTTCTGTAAAACACAGCACGGCAGAGTTTTACATTTACAGCATTTGGCAGACGCTCTTATCCAGAGCGACTTACAACTGAGCAATTGAGGGTTAAGGGTCTCTCACGGACCCACTAGTGGCAGGTTTAAAAGTCCTTATTTGTCCGGGAGAGCAGGAGAAGCCTTCATCCATTTGATTAGGTAAAGAATGGAGATTCGCCAGATGGATACTGGGCAGTGCAGTTCTAAAGCCATGTTGTCGGAGCTTGACCAGCGCACTTAAAGAGCGTTGCATCCCCGCCAACTACAATGTCCAAGAAAACATCTGAATAGTCCAAATATTGGATGGTGTGGTCTGCCAAATGTTCAGCAGTCCATCCCTGGTCATCATAGCGCAGTCTCTGTGCTATTGTTTTCTTCTAAGAAAGAGTATAATTGAACAAACACAAACTTCTCAAATGTCTTAGACATAAATGGAAGGACCCAAATTAGGCTTCCAAATGAGGGTCTTAATAACTGCCGACTTGACGGTTGTAGAACAAAGAAACTCTATAGCTGTATGTAACTTTCAGTAATTTGGTTGGAATGGAATCTAATACACATGATGTTGATTTGTTTCTTTTTTAATGAGATCATACGGCTCTTGCAGTCTGATACTAATTGTGTAGTTTAAGGTGAGACTGAATCACAAGATACTGTTAGAGTGGACCTCAGTGGTTTCAGGTGCTGGGCTGCTGATCGCAAGGTCGGGGTTCGAGCCCCGGTATGGCCAAGCTGCCGCCCTTGGGTCCTTGAGCAAGACCCTTAACCCTCTGTGCTCCAGGGGCGCCGTATCATGGCTGACCCTGCGCTCTGACCCCAGCTATCAACAACAAACTGGTATGATATGCGAAGAAAGAATTTCAATGTGCTGTAATGTATATGTGACAAATAAAGGCTATTCTATTCTGTTCTATTCTATTCAATCCCCATCTTCTCCATCTAGAGAACACAAAGTAAGAATAAACACAGAAAACAGCAGAGTACAAATTGTTCAGTGTAGTGAAAAGGGCCCACAAAGAAGAATGAAATCTGGGTCATTCACAAACTAGGCAAAAACGAAACACAAGAAATCAGAGCAAACGTAATCCATGAGAAGAAAACAACGAGGGAAAGCAACATTATAAACGACAATAAGTCAAAGTGACTGAGCAAAGCTTTGTGATTGGTGGATGTGAGTCTTAGTGTTAAGAAGACGAAAGTGAAATGGGATTATGTGCCGTTGTGTTTTCTGTTTCCCACCTCTGTTCCTAATAAGCCCTAATCAGTTTCACCAGGTGCCTGACAACATGTCTATAATTCGATCTCCTAATGAACGTCTCTCTCACCTGTTTGTTGAATCTTGGTCATGTCTGTCCTGTTTATGATTTCATGTGATTCTGGATTTCCCTCTGCCTTTATGTTCTAATTTATGAGTTTCTGTGCAAATATTGTGTAAGTTTGCACACCGTAAACTATAAACCAGTGCCCTCTGGTGGTGTGGAGGTATATCTGCTCTATACAATAGAAAATTGTTGGAATCAAAGGAATGTTTCTCCCCTGACTTAGGTCTTATTTGACTTATTGGATTGTTATGAGTTTGTTCATGTAAATAGTGAGTATTCTCCCATTACTGAAATAAAGTTTGGTATTAGCTTATTTTTCTATATAATAAATCCAGAATATAGACATTCATTCATTCATCTTCTACCGCTATATTCGATCTTCCCTCAGGTCACGGGGAGCCTGTGCCTATCTCAGGCGTCTATGGGCATTAAGGCAGGATACACCCTGGATGGAATGCCAACCCATCGCAGCGCACACATTCACACACTAGGGAAATTTTATAATTTAGACACTGGGGGAAGGTCACAATTGCGGTGCCAACACATCCCTACCGGTCCTGCAATTTTTGACCCCGGATTCCATGTTTTTGGTTTTGCCAATAGGGAACCCACTTGGGAACCTGAACCTCTGACTGCACGGAGAACCCACAGAGCCAAAATTTTCCGAGGACTGAACACGAGGGATGGGAGAAACGGTAGTCCCGAGAATGAGAAATGCAGTCCCCCCGAAAAAATCCCTTGGGACGGGGAGAACATGCAAACTGGACCACATACACATGGCTGAGACGGGAATCGAACCTGATGGCGAACGTGCTAACCACTAAAGTTCACTAAAATTCAATGTTCATGTTGATGAAGTGGGCAAATGTTTGGACCATCACTGATGATAAATGTGATTATTATTTAGCACTTTTTATATATCAGCATTAGTATTTATCATTGTTTAATAGTAAGTCGTAGATAAATAAAAGCAGTTTATGTAAATGTTCTTTTCTAAAACCTGCTACTGGACACAAAATGAAAGACGGAGAGCAGGTTGAGACGGAAAATGAGCGAGAGAAAGAGTGATTTCCATTTTCAATCCATCCTGCTGTGATTGCCTAAAGCAAAAGGCTGGTTGTCTTGGTCTCCAATAGCAACAGCAACCTCCAATCTAAACTCCATTTCCCATAATCCCTCACCAGGGAAACACTACTACTACTACTGCAACAGTGAAGACCTTGAAGACATACTGCATCGATTGCACGCACACACACACACACACACACACACACACACACACACACACACACACACACACACACACACACACACACACACACACACACATATACACACATTATCTGATCACTGATTTCAATTAGATCTATTTCTCTCCTTGTCCTTTCCGTGTCTTCCTCTTTCTGTCTCCAGTCCCCTCCCTTTTGTTAAATCTTGTCAGACAGCTCAGGGTGAGGGATGACCTCCTACTCCTACTCCTCTCTCTCTCTCTCTCTCTCTCAGACAGCTCAGGGTGAGGGATGACCCCTACTCTCTCTCTCTCTCTCCCTCTCCCTCCCACTCCCACACTTCCTTTCTTCTCCTTTGTCTTTGTTTGTTTCCACCTCCCCAGTCTCTCAGTGTGACATCACTTCATTGTTCGATATCGATGTGGAGGATAAAGAGGTGTAAAGGATTGTAATATTTCTCTGTCTTGCAGCTGCCAGGTCACAGCACGAGCACTTCTTCTCCTCATCTCCACCTAGTCCTGTTTCCTTCCTCCGTTCAGGACAAGTGCATTAAAGAGATTTATGAGATGTCGCATCTCTAAAGGATGAACCGCGCTGGCAGCTATTATTAGTTACGTCATTCACCCAATCACAGAAATCGTGCAATCTGGAACTGAAGTCGGCATTTTGGTGAATGAAGTAAGATT
>JACRUU010000019.1:22239006-22361506 GCA_030449085.1 Kryptopterus vitreolus
CTTGATTCTGCATTCTGGACGATTATTTATACATTTACTAGAACAACCAGACAGTGACCGTCGAATCCAGATGTAACCATAAGCATTTTTTTAGTTAAAAAAAACATATTTCTAATTTTAGCAATATTTCTAAGGTGAAACAAGGCGATCACATGTGCCTCAAAGGAAAGACTAGAGTCGATAATCACACCAAGGTCTTCTGAGACAGAAAAAAACATCCAAAGATGCTACGTCACCTCAGAGTTTACTTCTAGCTGCATGCAGTCCCTCGTACCTCGGTCTTATCGGGGTTAAACAGAAGGGAGTCATCGAGCCGCCACTGTTTAATATCCATTCATTCATTCATCTTCTACCGCTTTATCCGATCTTCCCTCGGGTCACGGGGAGTCTGTGCCTATCTCAGGCGTCTATGGGCATTAAGGCAGGATACACCCTGGATGGAATGCCAACCCATTGCAAGGCACACACACACATTCATACACTAGGGACAATTTTCCAAGGTGCCAATCAACCTACCGTGCATGTTTTTGGACCGGGGAGGAAACCGGAGAACCCTGAGAAAAAACCCCTGAGGCACGGGGAGAACATGCAAACTCCACACACACATGGCTGAGACGGGAATCGAACCCGGACCCTGGAGGTGTGCTAACCACTAAGCCACAGTTCACCCTCTGTTTAATATCCTTTAAAAATAAAAATAAAAAATAACAAAAACATTTTAAAAGAGCAGGAAGTCATGTTAAGGCGGCTTCACCTTCTCAGACTCGATTTCTTTTTGTATACAAAAGAAAAAAATCAAATACAAATAAAGGGGGGCTTTAACACCCTTTTGTCTTTGCGGTCTGACTTGCGTTACCGCTCGCTGTGTGAATCTGAACTTGTTAATCTGATCTCTTTCATCTGGTTTTGCTGAAACATACAACTGTGTATCGTCGAAACAACAATGTCGATATTAATCCGTGGTTCCATGTTTGTCTTGTGTAGTCTTTATTGTCTTGTACATTCTGTGTTGTGTTGTATAGTCTGTACTGTGTCTGTACCAACAGCTGAATTCTGATTCTGATTCTGGAAGCGAATATCATGTTTACGTCGAATTTCTCCCAGAAGCAGCATATGTAAATAAATATGCTAAGATCTGTCTTAGCAGAGGGCCTAAGACAGATCCTTGTAGAACCCCAAACTTTACCTCAGAGTGTGTGTGGAGAAATCACCATTTACATCTACAAACTGATAACCATCAAATAAGATCTAAAGCAGGACAGAGCTGTTCCCTTTATTCCAACATCTTCTAGTTTAGTGATCGATGATGTCAAAATCTGCTCTAAGATCAAACAGCATTAGCGAAGAAAATGTTATTCCTAAGTAAATATGAACTTCTGTGCTACAACCTTTTCTAGAATCTTGGAGATAAAGGGGAGGTGGCCTATGGTTGGAAAGCTGACAGGGATTTACTTCACCCCATTTCACTGATATTACCCCTCTTACCCTCTCACGGATATTACCCCCTCTCTCCTTTATCTCAACCTCTCATAACCTCTCTTTTTGTCTCTCTTACCTATCCCAATCTCCTTTCCCATGCACCTCATTACATTACTCCAGGTTCATGGCACAAAACTCTTGGTTTGGGAATGAGCTCTTCCGGATACTTGGGTGGATTCACGGAGCGCACTTTCCGGGTAGGTGGCCATGTTGCGGTGTTTCCCGCGCCGCCAGGTATTTAAGGGCTTTGTCATCCTCGCCCCGGGGCTAGATTAGTCTCGTCTACTTCCCGTACCTTGGTGTCCCAGTTGACTCGGTTTGTTCTCTTCATTAAAGCTCTGCTGTTTTGCACCCCCCCTCCCTTTGGAACACATTACCCCTATGTCTGAACACAAGTCAAATTTTCATGGCTTCAGACAGCAACCTCATCAACAGGTACATTAGGCACTTAAATATTTGATCACAATCTTTTATCCTTCATAAAAAAGGCATTCTGATGATTAGCACATATTTGCTTTACTAAAATATTTATCATTCGAAAGTCCAAAATAGATTTGTGTTTTCTAATCTCTATGCATGTGATTAACACTGCTAATAGACTGGTGAAATGTCTGAATTCTAAGCTTTATAAAACAGCCATTAACTTTAATCCCACACTGAATATGTGGAGGCAGGAAAAGATTTTAGTGAATGTTTTAGTAACATTAAACTGAATGTTTGAAAAGAAAATTAATTGATTTCTTTTAAAATCTAGTTCATCTGACGCAAGTTAATATTGTGAGAAATGCACAGACAACATGGTGGAGCGACATTAGGGATAAAGAAATTAAAAAAAAACTGCAACACAAATGCAATCGATTTTAATGATGAATTTTGTTTTATGTTTTGATGGAAGAAGATGGAAGATTTCACCCTGCTCTTTTTATTTGTTGGAAAACTATATATATATATATATGGTGATTAAAGCTGGGTGTGTGTATTGCAATTGTAGTTAATAATAGCATATTATTCATTCATTCATTCATCTTCTACCGCTTTATCCGATCTTCCCTCGGGTCACGGGGAGTCTGTGCCTATCTCAGGCGTCTATGGCCATTAAGGCAGGATACACCCTGGATGGAATGCCAATCCATCACAGGAAACACACACACACATTCACACACACATTCATACACTAGGGACAATTTTCCAAGGTGCCAATCAACCTACCGTGCATGTTTTTGGACCGGGGAGGAAACCGGAGAACCCGGAGAAAAACCTCCTCAGGCACAGGGAGAACATGCAAACTCCACACACACATGGCCGAGACGGGAATCAAACCCGGACTCTGGAGGTGTAAGGCGAGTGTGCTAACCACTAAACCGTAATAGCATATTAATTTTTATGAATTAAACATAAACTTGTTTTTGTACATTATAAACAAACCCTGATATTTAGTTGGTACTTAGACTCTGCTTTCCACACAAAATAGTTGTAAAGCATTTCTGGTCCACCTTCACCCACACATGTCTCAGAAACACACACACACACACACACACACACACACACACACACACACACACACACACACACACATACTATTAATAGTAAGTTCTCTAACTTGATCTTCACTCCTCACAATCTTTATCAAAAGAACATTTGTTTGTTTCTTTTTTTGTAAAGACCTCAGTAAAGTATCGGGATTCCATCCTGATCATATAAATGAATATGAATATGAATATATTTATTTAAAAGCTTTAAATGTTTGGGTTGTAAATTTGTCTGAAAGATCCCATCTTTATATTAACATTAAACCTTTCAGTCAATTGACATTTATTTATTTGTCTTGCAAGGACATGAAGGTCTTTTTAAAAGAAATTAATATTTAATTGGAAAAATAACCTCATACCATTAATTTTCTAACTAATTGTTGGTGTGTAAAAATTGAGATCCCTACAACAGGTTCTGCATATCACCACCTCTGTAAGAAAATCAGCTTCCGTCTGAATACAAATCTCTTTCTTCTCCTTGCACAGGGAACTGTCTCTTATCCCAAATGAACTTCGAGGCCTCTGATGAATTAATTAGCAGATATAATCACCATGAGCTATAATTCATGTCTCACATTTTACATTCTAATCAATAATTCATGTCAACTTTTGGAAGCTTTATTCAAATTAAGCATCCTGGAAAATAAGACTACCCTGGGACAAAAGGAAAAGATGAACACGCTTCATATTATTTCAGGCACAGATGGGAGACCCGTGTTCATGCCCACAGGCAGATGAAATTCTCTTCAACTAATACTCATTATCCAGAAATCTCCTGTTTCTCATTATTGTTCTGAATTCAAACAATGAAATGAAATCTCAAACACGTAGACATTATTAAATACGTATGGCAACAAATCCAGAATAACCATTCAATCAATCAATATTTATTTGTATAGCACCTTACAACAACCTCAAGGTGAACCAAAGTGCTTTACAGCAATAAAATGTCATTAAAACATAATCTATATAACATTCATTCATTCATCTTCTACCACTTTATCCGATCTTCCCTCGGGTCACGGGGAGCCTGTGCTTATCTCAGGCGTCTATGGGCACCCTGGATGGAATGCCAACCCATCGCAGCGCACACATTCACACACTAGGGACAATTTTCCAAGGTGCCAATCAACCTACCGTGCATGTTTTTGGACCGGGAGGAAACCAGAGAACACGGAGAAAAAACCCCTGAGGCACGGGGAGAACATGCAAACTCCACACACACATGGCCGAGACGGGAATCTAACCCGACCCATCTATATACCAATAGAATTTAATGAAAAATAACAATAAATGTCGAAAACACAGAAAATGATCAAAAGCAAAAGGCCCTTTTTAAATAAATGTGTCTTTAGTTTGGCTTTAAACAGAGGCAGGTCAGTAATATTAAGCAGCTCGGAGGGAATTGCATTCCAGAGTGTAGGAGCCGCCACTGTTATACCTTGACTGAGGCACTTCAAGCATGTTCTGACCTGCAGACCGTAAAGCTCTGTTATGTTGGTGCAATCTTACTGTCTCACACAAGTAGGCAGGTGCCAGGCCATTAATTGAATTAAAAACAAATAGTACTGGAAGCCAGTGGTGGGAATACATGACTGGTGTAATGTGCTCATATTTACGAGTGTTAGTCAGCAAACGAGCAGCAGCATTGTGCAAGAGTTGCAGGCGATGCAGACGAGCTTGACCGACTCCAAGCATAAAGAGCATTGCAGTAGTCTAGCCTAGAATTGATAAAAGCATGAATGGCTTTCTCTGGATCACTCCGACTTAGAAAGGGCTTGTTCTGTGCAAGGAGGCGAAGATGGAAAAATCCTGCCTTGACTACAGAGTGTAGCTGAAAGTTTAAACTGGTGTCTAAAGTCACTCCCAGGTTTTTAACTGCTTGGCTAAAATGATGAGGCTGGAGAAGATCAGTGTTAATAATTCAGAATTTTCCTGTGTTAAGATACGTTTATAACTTTGGGATTCAATTCCCGTCTCGGCCATGTGTGTGTGGAGTTTGCATGTTCTCCCCGTGCCTCAGGGGGTTTTTCTCCAGGTTCTCCGGTTTCCCCCCGGTCCAAAAACATGCACGGTAGGTTGATTGTCACCTTGGAAAATTGTCCCTAGTGTATGAATGTGTGTATGAATGTGAGTGAGTGTGTGTTCCCTACAATGGGTTGGCATTCCATCCAGGGTGTATTAATGCCCATAGACGCCTGAGATAGGCACAGACTCCCCGTGACCCGAGGGAAGATCGGATATAGCGGTAGTAGATGAATGATGAATGAACGTTGTACACACATTCGTATATACGTCTGTGAGACGTGCATGTGGGACACAGACAATACTTCCAGTATAGATTTAAACTATGTCAACCTCAGCAGCATGCAACAATCCTGTAGATGGAGAGAGCTGACATTCACGCCAATAATCAATCAATATTATTAGAATATTGGGCCAGATTGGATCAGTCTAGCTGTTTGTTTGTTTGTTTCTTTCTTTATTTTCACCACAACGCTCCACTTTTCTATCCTAAAAACATGTTTAATATTTTAGACTATGTTTCCTGTGTTTTATTAATATATCAGCATTAAATGTCAGATTAAATAGGAACATCATCCTCAATAATTCATCATCTGCCACTCTCAAAAGAAGTCAAAATTGATTTCCAATAATGGAGGTGAAATTAGATTTGGGTCACAGCTGGTTTTTTGAGCCAAAGTGCTAATTCAGCTCCTCTCCCCGAGCAAAATCACTTCAGATCCACCGGAGGTTTACAGTCAATTCCCATTAAAATTTTACACTAAAGCACTAGACTTTCTTTTTCATTTCAGACACTTCCTGAAGCATGAACGTGCTTCCTGCAAATTTTATGTAAACGTTCTTTCTACGCAAAAAAAAAGAAATAAATAAAAAATCCACAGTAAAGGTTTGTGTTGCACTCGCTGCATGTGTGTGTGTGTGTGTGTGTGTGTGTGTGTTCTTCTAAATGGAGTATCTTTATATTTATATCTCTTAAGATGTGAAAATATACCCCCACTCCTTCATCACTATTTTTATCTTTCCATATTTTCTGTACAGATTATAAGAAATGGTAAAAGTACACACATGCTTCACTTCAGTAGTAGTACAGGCCGTCATGTTGTAAAAGTACTGACTACACTTTTACACAAGTTAAAGTAAAAAAGTAGTCGTTACTACGACGTGTTTCAGTGTCATGGTGGTAACCGGACGTTACATCATATAAGCAGTGTTGGGAAGGTTACATTAGAAATGTAATAGATTACAGATTACACAGTGTTGGGAAGGTTACATTAGAAATGTAATAGATTACAGATTACACATGACCCTAATCACAATGTAATAAGTAGTGTAACTTTTCAATTACTGTATAAAATTAACTGATTGCTTTTGATTACTTTGGTTTGTCCACTAGGTGGTGCTCGTATTGAAATTGTTGACTGGATTGTGTGTGTGTGAGTGTGTGTGTGTGTGTGTATGTGTGTGTTTGTTTGGGGGGGGTTCTGTTACACGGTGGTTGTTGGGATTTGTAATCTTTAACATTTTCAAAAGTAACTGTAATTTAATTACATGTATTTTTGCAGTATATAGAAATATATATATATATTATATATATATATATATATATATATATATATATATATATATATATATATATATATATATATATAGGATCCATTTCACATATTCCATAATGAATGTATCCAGGCTCAACATCCACCATATAGAACATAAGCAGAGAGAAGTTCATTAGGCTATCACGAATGTCTCTCAATGTTCTCATTCCCTGACTCCCTCTGTCTTGCCCACATTAGCCAGACTCCTTGTTACCTTCTGCTGCACTCGTTATCTCCGCAAACTTTGCCTATCTATTTCGTTGTGTAATTAACAGGAAATGATACATCAGTGGAAAAATCTGTGCAATGACAGGAAATTGGCTGATGGGCTCAAAAATGATACAATGGGAATAAAATCATTCATTCATTCATCTTCTATCTATCACCTCTCAATATCTTCTAAAAATCATTCATCTTCATATCTAATCGTCAAAGCTTCTTCTACCGCTTTTATCCGATTTTTTTTTCTCGGGTCACGGGGAGCCTGTGCCTATCTCAGGCGTCTATGGGCATTAAGGCAGGATACACCCTGGATGGAATGCCAACCCATCACAGTTCACACACACACTCACATTTATACACAAGGGACAATTTTCCAAGGTACCAATCAACCAACTGTGCATGTTTTTGGACCGGGGGGAAACCGGAGAACCCGGAGAAAAACCTCCTGAGGCACGGGGAGAACATGCAAACTCCACACACACACATGGTCCGAGACGGGAATCGAACCCGGACCCTGGTAAGGTGTGAGGCGAACGTGCTAACCACTAAACCACCGTGCCCCACACGGGAATAAAAAATATTCATAAAATAGATTAAAACAGTAAAGTATGGAACCTGGTTTAAACATGTAAGAAGTAAGAAATAAAGAATGACGTACTGACACCAGAATAATCTACTTAAGTACAGTAACAAAGTATTTCTACTTCACTACGTCCCACCTCTGCAGATTATGTACTGCATGTCTATGACAGAGGTGTCGAGTAGAGAACTCTGTAGCTTTCTCTCCATGCTGAAATTACCCTCTAGCATTCATCCTGGGGGAATGTCTTCTTATCATGTTTACTGTTTACATCCGGAACAACATGGAAATACAGAGCTGCAGAAATGACTAAAACTTCTCAGCCTTTAAATAAAATGGTGCTTTTTTTTAGGGGTTTCTGGCTGTCTAGCCAAGATCTCCATCCCCCACCAAAAGCCAGCCTTTTTATTGTGAAATGCTCTTTACCACCACTCTCTCTTTCTCCCTCTCCCATGTAGGGCTTTTGGGATTGAGTTGTGTAGAGCCTGACCAGATGTCTTAATGGACCTAATACAATATGGGAGGGGGTGGAGGTTTTTAGGTGGTATCAGAATTCCCCTACCCCCTCCCCCCCCCTTTCACCCCTATCAGTGCTGTGACATTTAAGAAGACAGAAACTCCATTACAGCAGAAACCAGAGGAGAGATAGAAAAAAAAAAGTGCAGCCTGACCTGCTGATATTAAAGTCTCACACAGTGATCACACTGTGCTCCAAGACACTGCACTGAAAGCAGGTTAAGGAATGATATAAAATATAAAGAAGAAAGCACGAGGACACTGTCTTCTCCTAATGAATCTCTCCCAGCAAGCGAACGGAGAAAAACAGAATGGGATATGAAGCTGATTAAACAGCCAGGTAAAGATCAGAGGAAGGTATTTCAGGGAGGATCATCACAGTACTGATACAGCAAGTACACCAAATACTACTTTTCCTGAGAGAGAAAGACAGAGATAATTGAGAGAGAGAGAGAGACTACATATTTCTTGGAATAATTTTTCACAGAATGCATAGTTTAGAGACTTTTTTTTTGCCTCCTTTTATGAAAAGAAATCTGCCTAACATTCCCTTCTTCCCAGACTTTGCCTACTTTGTCGAATTTCCTAACCCTAGCCAAAAGAGAGACACGTCAAGTCACAAATACCTTGTAATGGAAGCACACAGACTAAGAGCAGGAATGAACCTAAGGGGGGGCTTTATTTAGAAAAAGAGAGAACACAAAGAGATAGATAGATGGATATATTTCACGGCCCTGCACGGGAAGGCGCGGTATCACGAGAGTCACTCTGGAGCTCGCCAGCGGCAGAGAGTAGCCGTGTTAGCATCGGCCGGATTCGCTTCCGGGATTGGGAGGAGTTCGGGAAATTGGAGAGCCTGGAGACGGAGCTTGGAACGGATGCTGAAACACAGAGACAGACGTTAGCATAAGCAAGCATGAGAAGTAGAATGTCTTCTTCGTGATGTAGCCGAGCGGCTCTGTCTGGAAACTGGTTGAGAGCGCTGGGATGGTGTGCTGGGAGAGTCAGACAGAGCCGTGACACACCTGACCATTGGATCAAATCCGTTCAAGCTACACTCTAGACCAGGGGTCACCAAACTCTTTGGAACTGAGAGCTACGTCATGGACACTGAGTCATACAAAGGGCTAGCAGATTGACATAATCCCACCATTCAAGAACAAATTTGCCTTTAGTTATATTATTATTATTATTATTATTATTATTAATGATTAATGATTAATGATACATCTAGGTGAAGACGCTGACGATTCCTCACTGATGAGCAATTTTTAGAACAGGCCTGAGAGCTGCTCATGTGACCACCTTAGGGGCGACTTTGTTGGTGACCCCTGCTGTACACTGTCTCATAAGAACTCCTGCCATACATCTTCACAATCATCATCCTTAGAATTTAGCAATATGCCAACTTCCTTCCTTCAAGCAAGGGTCATTCCCAATCTTAAAGAAACCTGCTCCGGATCCATCGGACATCAACAATGACAGGCTGGTATCACTTCTATTCTTTTGATCTCTTTTGGAATGTACCGTTTTCACCATCTGTCTGTCTATTCTTTTGCAGAACAACCTTCAAGAGCCCACATTTCACAGAGTCCACCCTTCTGACAGTCATGTGAGAAAGTACGTGCAAGATTAGCCAAACTATCCTCTGTCCTCATCCTCCTCGACTTTTCAGCAGCATTTGTCAACCATAAGACCGTCTTCATTACTCTTAGGAGCCTTGGAGACACACCAAGGCCTACAGGGGATGAACCTGGCAGAGGTGGTCATGTTCATACACAGACTGCATGAACTGCGTGAAGAATTTACAGCGTGTCCTCAGTACATCCAAACTATCCTCTGTGTAATAGTGTGTGCTATTGGGGTGTTAACGTGTGTTATTTTGTGTCAGCCTAATTATAATTGCTATCACATCAGTAGATGACAATAATAATGATAATTTAAGTGTCTGCTGATTGCAAGAATTTCTCACATTTCTCTTTCTCTCTCTTTCTCTCTCTCTCTCTCTCTTTTTTCTCTCTCTCTCTCTCTCTCTCTCTCTCTCTCACTCATCTATCTCTCTCTCTTGCTCTCTCTCTCTCTCTCTCTCTCTCTCTCTCTCTCACTCTCTCTCTCTCTCGATCTATCTCTCTCTCTCTCTCTCTCATCTCTCTCTCTTTCTCTCTCTCTGTGAGCATGTACAGTTGTCCTATTGTAAAATAATGTCATTTCCAAAAGTGAGAAAGATGCAGATGAGTAGCCAGTTGAAGGAAAAAGAGATGGACATACACACACACACACACACACACACACACACACACACACACACACACACACACACACACACACACACCAATATTCGAAAATATGCAAAGAGGAAGGGAAGGAATAAATTAATGGCAATCCATTCTGTGTGTGTGTGTGTGTGTGTGTGTGTGTGTGTGTGTGTGTGTGTGTGTGTGTGCATGCAGCATAAATATAGAGTTTGTGCTGATAAGGTTCTCATTAGAGAAGGACACACTCCAGCAATCTGGTTCATTAAATAAAACCTCTCTGCTAAATAAGATAACTAATGGGCACACACACACACACACACACACACACACACACACACACACACACACACACACACACACACACACACACACACACACACACACACACCTATGTGTTATTAGTTGAACAGGAGACTAAATGTCCCTTAATGTAGGTAAGTTTTACCTTATGTTGACCTTTAGCTTTTATTTAAAATAAAACCGGACGATTTCCTTCAAATTCTACACTTTATATATTTACACATTTCTACAGTAATGCAAACCAGGAGACATGCTCCAAATGTGTGTGTATGTGCGTGGGAGTGGGGAGTGCTTATTAGCAGAGACATCATTTTTTCAATTTCAATTTGTTTGTCTCAGTTAATTTGCTGCCTTTCGTTCCCCCAGTGCATAGTGGGTAATTAGAGTGGTAGGTTTATAACCTTCCACTTCCACTCCGACTCCCACTCACTCTCGCTCCCATTCTCACTCTCACTCCCACTCTTACTCCCACTCCAACTCTCATTCCCACTCTCCCACTCCACACCGTCTACAAACATTCCTCTTACTAATGCTGTAAGATTCCTCTTACTAATTCTGTCCCGAGAGGTGAGTCCTAAATTACACCCCTGCTTTGTTCCCTTTTTTACCCCATAATGTAATAATGAAGTAGAGTGAATGTTCCACATGCTTCCTAATGCTTCATCTCCTCTTTCTCACTTCCATGAAACGAACCCGGACCCTGGCGGTGTGAGGCGAACGTGCTGACCACTAATCCACCGTGCCCCTCCATCTGTAACAGTGGCGATTAAATAAACAAATTTCAGGTTTCTTATATTAGAAGTACAGATTGTTGAAAATTCAACGAAATGCAACGTCACATTTGTGATGCTCTTGTTTTCCTTGTTCAGTCCCCGAACGATTAATTACCATCGCTTAATGAGCTACAAGGAACAGACACACGTTAGCTAATCTCTGCTTTATTTGAAATTGATCAGCATGCTTCTAAGTTGTCATGGCGACATAGACACGGAGCATAACATGCATAATTGATCGGATGTAAACAGGAAAGATTTCATTTACAACAAAAACTAATATAATCATGCTGACGTCTATGAATATTATCATATTACACATTGTTAAACAATGTTTATGCACACAACAACAAAGGAAGACTTCATTTATAAAGTGCATGTATTTCATTTGATTGTACAGTAAATAAAGGTTACGTGCTTTTGTCAGTAGTACTTGTTTAAAGGCCACACTAAACATATATGTTCTCTAAGCATGGATGTGTTTACACTATTTGGTAGGACAAGTTATCCAGAGCAAATAACAGTAATGTAAAGTCAACATTCATTCATTCATCTTCATCTTCTAATTAAACGCATCTCTAACCATCTTCTACCACCTAAAACACTACCGCTTTATCCGATCTTCCCTCGGGTCATGGGGAGCCTGTGAGAACCGGAGAACCCGGAGAAAAAACCCCTGAGGCACGGGGAGAACATGCAAACTCCACACACACATGGCCGAGACGGGAATCGAACCCGGACCCTGGAGGTGTGAGGCGAACGTGCTAACCACTAAGCCACCGTGCCTCCCCTGTCAGCAACACTTTCTTTCTATTTTCTTTCTTTTCTGCCTTGTCGTTCTACTGCCAGAGGATACTTGGATTGGGATGATCACACTGTACAGTGTCTTTAACGTTTATGCAGTCATTAAACCTTTCTTCTTTTCAGATCTACCTGACTCATCCCAATACCCCCCCTTCCCTTTGCATAGAGTTTAATTAGAGATCTGTGCAGCTGAAGATGCCTCCACACCTACCATCCAACAGCCTAAGGATCCATAATGTTATTGACAATTCTGCATTTATTGTCTATCACTGAACAGTATATTTCCACGTTATGAAGGTATAATGAATGGACACTAACCCAGATAAAGATAACTTTTAGGTTTCTCTTTGACACTTTTCCCACTAGTTTCCCACTGCATCCGTAATGTTACCAGCATTGTGGCTGATCACACACACACACACACACACACACACACACACACACACACACACACACACACACACACACACACACACACACACACACACACCACCACACACACACCTTCACAAACACTCTTCACTCTCCTACCATCTGGAAAGAGCTACAGAAGCATTCGGGCCTTCACAACCAGAATGTGTAACAGCTTCTTTCCACAAGCCATCACACTCATCAACACAAAGTAACTGGACTGGTCACACACACACACACACACACCACACACACACACACACACACACACACACTATGGACAATAAAAAAAAACAATAATAAAATGCTTATTTATGGACAATTTCCTACTTCTGTGGTCGCAAATATTTACAGCCCATCGACAAGTTATCTTTTACCGTACAGGAACAATGCCATTTTTGTTTGCACATTTGGCTGCCGCGCCTGTGTAGTATTTATTGTCTTGTCTCATGTCCCCCCCCACCCCTTTTTTTCTCTTTAAATGGGCACATGTGCACTTTGTTTTTAGTACAAATGACTTTTTTTCTACTTTTCCTTTGTGTTCAGAATTATGTACAGTCCTGTGTATAGTTAATTTATGTTGTCTGTAATAGCACCTTGGTCCTGTGGTCCGTTTCACTGTATACTGCACTGTATATTGTTGAAATGACAATAAAAGCCTACTTGACTTGACTATTTTGGATACACGTATAAACAGTGAAACTTCGAGACGCTAAACCTATAGGCACAAACATATCAAATGTTATTTCCTAACCTATTTAGATTATCTCACTTAATCGACAGTTGCTCAGCCATATAACTAGACCAGGTATGTCCAAAGTCTGGCACAAGGGAAAATTGCAGCACGTGTTAATGTGATCCACCCAAACTCCGCCCCCTTCCTCGGCCCCTCCCCTCCTGCAGCCTCTGTCATTAAATCAATAATATGTGGAAAGCCAGCAACAGTATAAAATACACTCATGCAAAAAAAAAAAAAAACTATTTTATATTTCACCAGAAGATGGCAGCAAACCAGTGGCTGCACTGGTCATGTCAAATCTTTTACTGTGGGGGAATTTATTAAAGACTGCATGATGAAAATGTCTCCTGAGAAGAAGCAATAGTTTGCCAAAGCAATTTAAAAAAAAAAAGAAAACTTGTTTAGATTGATTTGAAGAATAAGTATTTGAAGAAGAGCCTTTATTTATCACATAAACATTACAGCACAGTGAAATCCTTTCTTTGCGTATCCCAGATTGTTTGTTCGATGGGGTCAGATCGCAGGGTCAGCCATGATACAGCTCCCCCTGGAGGACAAAGAGTTAAGGGCCTTGTTCAAGGACCCAAGGGCAGCAGCTTGGCGATACCGGGGCTCGAACCCCCGACTTTCCAATCAGTAACCCAAGCACCTTAAACCTTTCTGTTCTGTGTGAAGCAATGAAAAGCACGCCATTTGCAATCCAATAAACAGTTAATTTGCATTTAATGTTAATAGTTCAAAGAATGTCAGGCTCACTATATCTGGCCCTCTTTGCAAAATGTTTGGACACCCCTGGAACTAGAAGAACTGTTAGTCACTGTGCATTTCATCTGGCAAACATGCTATGAAAGTAAACCATGCAAAATGTACCTCTTTAAAGCTACTTTAGGACTCCTCTAGCATTTAAATGCATTCAACTAAAAGAAATGTCATTTTATTTCATTATTTAACATGCACATTTTGACACAACGCATTGAGCCCCACAGGATTTACTTTGGCTACTATGAGATCACATCCTGGCTTTGTTGACATCATCGTCTGCTCTCTGTAATATCCGACATTCTCTTTCACTTTATGCCTTGGTTGCGCTGATCCTGTCGAACACAGTGGTGCTCTGGCATCAGGCCATCATCACCAACTCTGCCGTGTATGTGTCTTTGCTGTCTCTTCTTCTGACAAGATATATATACTGTGTTCTGGGCAAAGCCTGCCTCAAAGCAAGCTTAAAAACAACAAATGGGTTCAGGACCTTCTTAGTGGGTTTTTCCTGGAAGGCATTGGCTTCTATACAGGACATTGCTGGTTCAAATCACACCACCACCGAGCTTCCACTAGTGGGCTCTTGAGTGGGGCCCTTAACCTTCATTTGCTCGGTTGTACGTTCAAATCAATTCATTTTATTTTTAAATGATTTGGATTTAGGGGCACGATGGCTTAGTGGTTAGCACACCTTGAGGGTCTGGGTTCGATTCCCGTCTCGGCCATGTGTGTGTGGAGTTTGCATGTTCTCCCCGTACCTCAGGGGGTTTTTCTCCGGGTTCTCCGATTTCCTCCCGGTCCAAAAAAAACATGCACGGTAGGTTGATTGGCACCTTGGAAAATTGTCCCTAGTGTATGAATGTGTGTGTGAATGTGAGTGTGTGTGTGTGATGGATTGGCATTCCATCCAGGGTGTATCCTGCCTTAATGCCCATAGATGCATGAGATAGGCACAGACTCCCCGTGACCCGAGGGAAGATCAGGATAAAGCGGTAGAAGATGAATGAATGATTTGGATTTAAATCACATACACCTCACATGCCATGATGACTGAGTAAATTAGCAGGAAGAAGGAAGATTAGGCTTGACTTCATCACAGCAGAAACACTTCACAGATCAATACACGCTGGAAATGCTGCGTGCGCAATGGTTTGTTGAAAGATGCTTTGTTTGTGACATCTCATCTCCTTCCCTGCCTGCAATCAAAATCCACCAGGACAGAAAGAAGACAAGCACATTGATCTGTCTGTCTAACTGTCTCTCTCCCTCTGTAAGCTGATGCAGGACAGAGGAGTAAAAGTAAATCAATGCAGAGAGACACATTGGCAGGTGAAAGTAATCACTGATCTAATCACTTACTACTTGAAAGAGGGAGATTTAGGCAGGTTGAGAAAGTTCTAGAGGAAAGAATGTGTGTGTGTGTGTGTGTGTTTACCTTTGGAGTGAGAAAACCTGGTGCTTTGTTTTTTGGAAATCATTATTTGAGATGTTGTGAAATCGTGCTCAAAAAGAGAACGTATTCATGATCATGAAAAGTTGAGAAAATACGTTTTATATAAATGTATGTTAGGGGGCACGGTGGCTTAGTGGTTAGCACGTTCGCCTCACACCACCAGGGTCCGGGTTCGATTCCCGTCTAGGCCATGTGTGTGTGGAGTTTGCATGTTCTCCCCGTGCCTCAGGGGTTTTTTTCTCCGGGTTTCTCCGGTTTCCCTCCCCCGGTCCAAAAACATGCACGGTAGGTTGATCCAGGAACTTGCCTGGCACCTTGGAAAATTGTCCCTAGTGTGTGAATGTGAGGCCTTATTTTTAACCTCCTGTGGAGCCCACGAGTGAACCAAATTGTTTACATTAAAATTGTGTTTGCGGTGGTGTTTTAGGGTTGTGGATCAGAGGTAGGGTTGGACTGTGATGGCTGAATTATATTATTTAAAAATATTTTTAAGGGTTTATTTTTGGCATTCCATTTAATAGAATTAATCCGATTAGAGTCAAGGGTGTAGGGTCCAGGGTTAGGTTGCCTTAATGCCCATCCAGGAGAGACCCAGAAAGACACCTGAGATCCAAGAGAGAGACGAGGCACAGACTCCCCGTGACCCGAGGGAAGATCGGATATAGCGGTAGATGATGAATGAATGAATGAATGAATTTATTCAGAGCGACTTACAACTGAGCAATTGAGGGTTAAGGGCCTTTCTCAAGGGCCCACTAAGTGGTAGCCTTGGTGGTGGTGGGGTTTGAACCTGTGACCTTCCGGGCCAGAGGCCAACACCTTAACCACTGGGTTACCACAACCCCCATGATGCTGATTGCTGCTGCCATTACTGGGTCTTAGCCCAGCAATCTCTGGAACTTCCTCACAGTGTGTGGATGGCTTTGCCTCACCTCCATGACCGCCTTGTGGATAGCATCGATCCAAGAGATCTGTGCTCTCATGGCGATTGAGTTAAACACCACGCCCAAGTATCTACTTCCTGTAATGGATACGTGACAAATAATAGCTATCCTATATTAAGTGATTGTCCAAGCAGAAAACAGCACTCTCTCGCTGGCGTTCAGTTTCAATCCCAGCTGCTGCATTGGAGTGAGAATGGCAACTTGATGTGTTCTGACTAAGCCAATATCAACCAATCGTCTAAATCAGGGGTTCCCAGAGGGCCACATCATTAGTCCTTTCTTTAATGGAGGGCCGGGTCAGTTCATAAAAGAAAATGACGAGGGCCGGAGTGACTACTAGTAGGATTTTAACTGTATGTATTATACCTTCTTATACTGGAATACTTTATTAGCCACACTTTATTACCATTATAATGTTTTTTGTTTATATTCAATGCTATTCAAATTCAATACATTTACTTGCATATTAATTAGTGTGAACTGTGTGTTGTTTCTGACTGGTGAAAATCCAATGTAAGGTTTCATTCCATCCAGGGTGTATCCTGCCTTAATGCCCATAGACGCCTGAGATAGGCACAGACTCCCCGTGACCCGAGGGAAGAACGGATAAAGCGGTAGAAGATGAATGAATGAATATAAGGTTTCATTCCTGTTACAGTCTCAAAGACTGATACAAATGTTCATCAGTGAGTCGTGATCTCGTCAGAGTTTTCATCAGTGTCATGGATGAAAAGGTGGCGTCAATGGACGACAGGAGAAAGCTTCCTGAACCGTGAGACTATATGTGTGTGTGTGTGTCCTGGCGTGAGTATGAGGTAGAGACCTGCACTCCCGCAAGACCCAATGCAAGTGAGTGCGGCACGGGACAAGATTTGACGGTTGATTGCCGGTGCGGGCGGGAATATATTCAAGTGTGTGCGGGTTGCGGGAGAAAACAGTTATTTGTGGGACTCGTGCAAAATGGTCTTAAAAAAAAAATAAAAAATTTATATATATATACACACTAATACCAAAAAATGAATCACATGCAAAAAGCAAGATTATCAACTAAAATAATATACGATATACAGGCACAAGCTCTGGCGTGACTTATATATTGCCTGCTGGAGAAAATAACATTTATGCGCATATTATATTCATGTCCCGCGTATATTTACGTCTCGCAGGACAAAACTGAAATATTGCGGGCGGGAACGGGACAAAATAACATTACAAAAATACAGTATGAAAAAAAAATAGTAAAAAAATCTAGTATGAGGAGAGCGTCGAGGCACATATCAAATAGGGAGGCGGGACTCCCGCATTGATTGGTCTGTCATTTCCGACATGTGTGGTGTGATTGGTGCTTCCTGGATCGGTCGCGCCCGAGGCGATTCCCACAGTGAAATACCGAACGGATGTTTGCAATTGAACTGTTGTTTGTCTCCATTCTTTCCATTGGCTCGGACCAATGAATCCTTTACACACATATATTACAATTCAATTTTCAAAATATGTCTCTGGCATTATTCAAAGGGGGAGGGGGCAAAGACAAATGTCCCCATCTCCACCAGGCACAGGCTCAACCCCATCCCGAGTGAACCGATACCCCCCCCCCTTCTGTGAGACATCGATAATGGTTAAGACAACAAATGTACAGGTATACAGGGTCCCTGATCCCTACTCTCTCAAAGAATACAAAAACATGTATGATGTAGGGGCTCAGCAACCATTCTTAAAGTGTGTACCTCAAATAATATGGAAACGTCAAGCACAAAATATGCACAGAATCCAAATACACAAACAATTGCAGTCCATATAATTATTATCGAAGTGTGTGTGTGTGTGGGGGGGGAGTTACGTACAATTAACAAATTAATTCAGGTTCAAACATGGCAACAAAAAAAAGTGGTCAATGTCCAATTAGGAAAACACATTTCTTTTGACAACCGGCCATTATACTTATCGCCGACGATGACAACGTTGATAAACAATCCACCAAACATTTTATACTCGGCCCAAAAAACACCGTACGAAATTATTTAGTATTTGAGAATTAATTTCCAAAGTGCTCAAAGTGAAGGTCCTTTCGTAGAGCATCCTGTGTGCACATTGGGTGTACATTAGTAGCATGGAAAACTACTACATATACAATGTAAAGCAAACACAGGAAACAAATTAGGATTCATACATAAAATAAAAAAAAAAAAGAAAAGCATTTACATATTATTGAGCTTGAAGTGTTGGAGGAGATAAAGAAGGCGGCCATGCACACTTCCTCCCAAACACATTACATACATTACCTGGATTACATTAGAGAAACTTTGCAACCTGGATCCTGAAGAAGGTGAGGATGGAATTACACCTTACCAAACTCACAGTAAGAGTGCTATGGTGAAATCATAACATTGGACAAGACAGGTCGCATATAAATGATACAAGATAATTAGCAATGTGTCGTTAGAGTCATGTATGTAAATAGCTGGAAAAAAAAATGCTTCATTCTATAAATGTTCTTTATGTCCAATAAATATATATTTGTTATATTATGGCCATTACTACAAACTAAAACAAAAAGGTAAAGAAAGAAAAATTTACCATAGTAAAACAATTTAACCGTAAAAGGTCAATTACTGGGTTTTTCTAATTGGACCATTTAAAAAAAATGCATTTAGGGAAAATGTGTACATTCTCACCATGTGATCATGGACCTTCGACCCCACTGAAAATGTCTGGGATGTGCTGCGCTTGATGAAGCGGCCCAGTTCTCACATTATCAATACAACAATATAACTCTAGATGTAAATAAATGATGTGCCATTGCATATATGTCTCAAACATAATGAACATGTGCCTTAATCAAAAGGTAGTCAAGAATGTATGACTTTTTTGGATAAGCAGTGTATATTAATAAAATATTAAGGTACTAAAAATACAAAATCTGTCATTTGATTTATTTAATGATATTTAGGTCCATTATAGAAAAAACTTTTTTTTTTACTTATAATAAAATCGATGTTTCTTGTACATTTCTTGTGTATGATGATAAATTAGCACCCAATAACAAATAAAACTCTCTTGAAAACAAACAAACAAACAAAAAGAAGTTTGTCTGAACTAAAACAAATTAAAATGTGGACAGCTCATATAAAATGCTGTATTCTTTTAACCAACACCAGGTTGGGACAATAAGCATGAGGCTGTTTAAACTACTGACTGAAAAAAATATCCAATGCAGTCTGGATAACAGAGACTCCTGATACTTTTCGATTGTGATAAACACGTACAACAAACAAAAGTGGCTCTTAATGACAATTAGGTTCAATATTTATGATTCCAGTTTGGTTTAATTGAAAAAAAAAAAAAAAAAACAAAAAAACTTAAATAACACTGAAACACATGCAACATATGTACAATTAACTATTTTCCATGTTAAACAACATACTAAAAACTTGGCAATAGAAAAAAATATGTATACTACATTTATAATGAATAAAAACTAAATATCAAAAAAGATAATATCGGTAATTGAGAATGCCTGTTACAAAAGTTGGAGGTATTTGTTCCGTCACTGTCCACTGTCTGTCCTTGCCGGCTACTGAAAGAACTTTAGTCCGGCTACCAGGAAGAACTTCTCCAGGAATATTTCAGAATCCAGAACAGCGATATGGGCTGCCCGACCTATTAAAGAGTTGGCTGTGTTGGGCAGTGCATGCACGACATTGTATCGCACCAGGTTACAGTCTTTGTTCTGGAGCACGGGTACTAGTAAATTCGCAATCATCTCAGCATACACTGGCCCTGGGGATGAAGATGAATGAAATAATAGTAGAATGACCAATCAGCAACAAACTGTATTTTGGACAATAATCAAACATAGACTCCATATATATATACATATTACTGGTTTTACCCATCTGCTTGTCTTTTAAAGCTGTTTTGCACATCTCAATTCGAGCAGAGTGATAGGGCACGTAACGGTCCTGCAGAGAGCCTACGAGCACTACGTTTCGAAAAAAATGAAGACCTGGACAATAAAGGAAATCCCAGTTAAAAGTTACAAATGAAAACATTAAAGAAAACATGCTGACTAGGACACGATTAGTAATACCAGCTTTCTTGCTTAGTTTGTAGAGAAATGTCTGCCTGGGATCGGAATGATCGCGGCAAGTCAGCTGCAAAAGGGAGCCCGACTTCTTCCATTTCTGCATGAACCAGAGTCCTGCAGGAAGAGGTAGTTACCGCTCGTCAAATTTAGGGTTTGTAAGTGTTGCAATGAATTATGGGAGTATTCATTTCATAATATTCTTTTATAAACCTAATTGATGAAATGTGTTCAGTGCACTGGTGTACCAGTATTGACAAGGGCTGAGGTGTTGTAGAGGGTTCCAAGATGTGGTCCAGACAGTGAAAGGAAGGTATGAAGTCTGTTCAGGTAACACTTAAACCTGGGCCTTGTCAACACGGAGCGGATGATGAGATTTCCCAGAGAATGACCTACAAAGCTGGAAAGCACAAATCACAGATTGTAAAATAGTTCATTATTCATAGGATTGTAAGGGGAACTTAGTGGTTAGCACGTTCGCCTCACACCGCCAGGTTCCGGGTTCGATTCCCGTCTCGGCCATGTGTGTGTGGGGTTTTGCATGTTCTCCCCGTGCCTCTGGGGTTTTTCTCCGGGTTCTCCCCGTTTTTCCTTTCCTCCACGGTCCAAAAAACATGCACGGTAGGTTGATTGGCACCTTGGAAAATTGTCCCTAGTGTATGATTGTGTGTGTGAATGTGAGTGTGTGTGTGTGTCCTGCGATGGATTGGCATTCCATCCAGGGTGTATCCTGCCTTAATGCCCATAGACGCCTGAGATAAGCACAGGCTCCCCGTGACCCGAGGGAAGATCGGATATAGCGGTAGAAGATGAATGAATGAATTAATAATGGGATCGTTATTATTACAATGGTCTCGAAAGTAACAGTAAATAATATGATTCCAAACATTATATATATATATATATATATATATATTATGTGTATGTGTGTGTGTGTGTGTGTGTGTGTGTGTGTGTGTGTGTGTGTGTATATATATTAAAAATTTTACCTTATTTTTGAAACGTTGAGATTGTAGATTTGTATATATTGTACAATTTCATCCAAAAGTCGATCAGTCATCGAATCAAAGTCCGCAAAAGTGTCACTCTAAGAGGGTAAAAGACAAAAAGACATTTGTTTACATTTTGCAAAACATTTTCAACTCATTTTTTGCTTAGGAATTTCTAGTTCACCTGGTTGCGCTCCGACATTAAGAAGTCTATGCGTGTTCCAGGCAATCCCAGCTCTAGATAGGTCTTCACCAGCCTTAAATCTGCACTGTTACCTGTCGTTTGAATGAAGGAAAAATAGTATGTGTGTGTGCGTGTGCGCGCGCATGTTTGCACAGTATCAGTCAAAAGTTTGGATACACGTTCTCCTTCAGCGTTCTCTCCTTAGTTGTTCAGTAATACTAAGTACATCCAAACTATGAAAGAACACATGGAGTGTGTAGAAGATGAATGAATGAATGAATCCTGGATTTACTACATTTACTACATAATCCCAAAATGTACAGTTCTGACGAAGATAAAATAAAAAAAAGAAGATTTCTACTTTTTTTTTTACATCCTCCCTCTACAACCCTATTGTTAACAAATGTTAACTGCAGTGTACAATATAAATGAAAACAGACTGTAATGCCTTGCAAATCTCACAAATCCCCATTTTATTCACAGTAGAACATAGACAATGTATGAATTGAGAAAATATACGATTTTAAGTGAATATAATATAATATTTATATATATTTGTTAATATTATCTATATATATATTTTAGATGATTACTAGAATTTTTTTGTCTGCAACACCTCAACAAACTTGGTAGCGAACCACTGTGTATTTTCTTCTAACAACAGTGTATAAACATCTGGGAAGTGAGAAGACCAGTTTGCTGGACATTTGACCTACAGGATTTTACCTGTTCAAGGGTCTGGGACTTCTTTGTCGTATTTTGCATTTCATTATGCGCCAAATGTTTTCAATTGGCAAAAGGGATAGACTGCAGGAAGGCCAGTTCAGCACTCCAACTCTATTACTGTACTACTGTGCAGTAGTATTGTGTAGCCATGCTGTAAAAGATGCAGTATGGAGTTGAGCATCGTCTTGGCCATCCTCATAAAGGCATTGTCTGGATGGAAGCTGTGCGGTATTAATGGCGCAAGTCCATTCCGACGGCACTAATGCACCCTGTTCCATCAGAGATGCAAGTTTTTTTTTAACCTGAACGCTGATTACAAGCCAAATGGTGGCATTTCGCTTTAGTCCAGAGTATTAAGAATTGATGAGTTCCAAAAAGAAAAGACTTCACCTCTGTGGGTTTAAAATACACTTTAGCACAGAGTAGACAGCAGGGTTTCTGGGCCATGCTCAACAAAAACCTCTTTTTTGTCTTGCATGAGGAAGGTTTAACCAGCATTTGTCAATGAAGCAGTAAACTGTGTTGCCAGAACATTACATACAATTCTATAAATTCTAGATTCTATTTCTATGCAGGGATTTCTATTACAGAATCATAATTGTTTTTAATGCCGTGCCACCTGAGTGCCTAAAGATTACAGGCAATCAAATATGAAGAAGGGCTCTGTGCCCTTTTTCCTTGAGTTTTTTTTTTCTCAGGGTCTATTGTTAATTTTATGCATTTGAAGACAACCTTTCCAGAGACTGGGGAACTCTAACTGACTCTTTACTCTTTACTACTGACTCTAAATCTTATTATACTCAATAATGTTACTAACCGGTTACAAATGAATGTATAGGTGTTTTTTTTTTCCATGTTTTGTTTTCTATGCTCTATTTTTAATAAAACATTGAATTTGAGATTTGCAAATGATCGCGTTACCATTTTGTTCTTACAATTTACACGGCATACACAATTCTTTGGAATTTAGATAATAAGCACACATTTCTGATCATTTTCCCATTTAACTTCCAACGGTTAGACGCATCCATCAGTCTATGTTGCGCACAGAAATTATTCATAGCGCTTCACTTTTTCCACATTTTATTGTTACGGCCTTAGCCCAAAATGAATTCAATTCACTATTTTCAACAAGCAATACGCTGTTTGGAATGTAAACGAATTACAAATGAAAAATATGTGCAATCAATATTCACAGCCTTGTCAAGTACATATACATACAGAGTATGACATGCGGTGATGCTTTAATGCCTTAACGACAATGCCTTGCCATGACACTTGTATGTATTCTGTTTCCACTGGGGAAATCCTTGAGGTTTATTTACAACTTGATTGTACTCCACCTGTGGCAAATTCGGAATATTGGGCATGGGAATTCGGAAGATTTGGAAAGCCACACCCTTGTGTATATAGACATAAACAAAGTCATGAAGTCCAAGTAACTGTCTGTAGACCTCTAAGACAGGATTGTATAAATCTGGGTGAAGGGTACATAAATATTTCTGCAGTGTCGATGGTCCCACTGTGCACAGTGGCCTCCAATATTGGCAACTGTAAGAAATTTGGAACCACCAGGACTACTAGAGTGGGCCACCGGCCAAACTGAGGGATTGGAGCAGTGGGTGTCAGGCAGGTGAACTAGAATCCAATTGGTCACTCTGAAAGAGTGTCAGCATTTCTCTCAACCATCTCTGCAGCCTCAAACAAACAATAAGGCCTGTATGGTAGAGTGGCCAGACAAAATACACTCCTCAGTAAAAGGCAACTGAAGACCATGAGAAAGTAAGATTGGCCTGAATGGCAAGCATCATGTCCGGAACCAGGCATCACTATTCACCTGGCCAAAACCATCACTATAGTGAAGCATGGTGTGGGCAGCATCATGGTGTGGGGATATTTTTCAGTAGTAGGAACTGGGAGACAGTTCCTACTGAAAAGGATGAGAAAAGGATGAGTGCAGCAATATATAAAGACATCCTTGAAACCCTGCTTCAGAGCACCATGGACCTCAGATTGAAGTGACAGTTCATTTTCCATCAGGAAAATATCCCTAAGCGCACAGCCGAGATAAAGGCGTGATAAAATAAGTGTAGCATCACAATCATTTTCATTTTTGATTTTAAATACATTTTTTCATGTTGTCCTTATGGGGAATGCCAGGAGAATTTTAAGGGGGAAAAAAAAATTATACGTGGAATAATAATGGCTGCAACGTGGAAAAAGTAAAACTCTGTGAATACTTTCCAAATGCACTGTATATCTACCCAGCAGTGCTGAAGAATTTATGGTCTTACCATCCAGGCCGTGGACACACACAATGAGGTGAACACCCTCATTACAGCTCTCATCCTCATCAAGGCTAAAATATGGCACAGCTGAAGCCAATGCAGCCACTTCACTATACAGGAATCCTGGCAGATTCAGTTTCTTGAGCTCTTCTTTTGACTGGGCAAATCTGCAAAAATGTCCCACAGTTACAATTATTGGACGAAGTAATTGAAATAAATGATAAATTGGCACTGTTATTCTATATAAATGGCTTGATTGGAATTAGCATGCACAAATGAAATATCATATTAATGAAACTTACAATTTTATTTGAGCAGGAGGCGAGCTTTCATACCAGTGAAGGACTGTATTGGTCTGTAGTGGCTTAGCTGGTTGAGCTTCTAAGCAGGTCCAGGGGAAATGAACGTCCCTGATCTGCTCCAAATTCATGTAGAAAGAGCTACTGGCTTCCGAGGTCCCACGGCAATTCTCCTCTCCACTTCTTCCGTTCGGTTCTGGACAACCGTTGACTGGCTCGTCGGCCTCCTCGTAGTAACCGTTTTCTATCATGTCGAGGTTCAACTTTTCTTCGCTCTCATTTTCTTCTTCTTCAGTTGCCTGAACACCCGCCTGAACGTCCAAGGTAATCGCTGGTGTTTCCTCGGGGCTTATCTCAGAAATATCAGTGCTGGAGTACGAACCAAAATAATTCTCCACCAACCCTTTCTTTACCAGGTCTGTGCTACTGGTGGCTGATGTGCTCGATTGTGCTGCCGCCTGCGTGTCCGCCGGGCCAACTTCCTCCACGGGGGTCCCTGGCTTAGCGCACTCGGATACCTTGTGAGAAGCAAAATCTTTGCAGAGGGACAGGAGAACAGAAGGCTCATCCTTGTAAAACGCTGGATTATCAGCATGGCAGTTTGTAACAGAAGCTTCCTGGTGTAGTACGGTATTCGTAGCGCTAGCGGCATGGAAAGGTATTTTGACATCGGATTGATCGGAGAAAACCAAGGCCTCGTCCCGCACAATGACGCTGGATAATATGCACGGAACCTCGCCCTCCATTTCGTCATCTAACGGGAGGGAGTTGATAGAGGTTAGGGAAGACTGTACACCACTCACACCACTAGTACTCTCAGGGTTTGGCCCCTCAAGTCTGTTGGAGCCTTTTGAAGCAAAGCCGAGGTGAGATTGCTTGAGAGCGAGACTCTGACACTTAGAAGTCGACTGCTTAACTTGTAGAGAGACCCAGTCTACACTCACTTCAGAAACACACACACTTTGAGAACCTGGTACTAATAATGTAGCAGAACTAGGCTCACTCTCAATCCCTGAATCCGAGAGTCTTGCTTGTGCGGCTGGTAAACAGTTATGTGTGATGGCACAATCTGGCCCCATGTCCACAAGTTCTCGCTCTTGTATCTTAGACTCGCAGCAATCTTTTGTTGGAATCCCTGGAACGCCTCCCGTTTTAAGTGTCGGATCGACGAGGCTTGGAAATAGGACAGTGACTTGATCTCCGGGGTAGGGATTCCGGTCACTATGTTTGACCTCAGTGTCTTGGATCACAGGAGGCGAGACCACAAGATGGTCTTTCTCGGTTGCTTTCTTCTTGGTGGCACCACTTTCGGGGTGTTCCTGTGCTTGTGTACTCATTAGGTTCGTAAAACTATCACTTATAATGCTAGTGTTGGTCTGACCACTATTCATAAGATGTTCTAGAGTTAGAGTTCTAGTGTCATTATAATTCATGTATTTAGAGATGGATTTTAACCTAATGCTGGGATCTCCATGCAAATATTCTTGCTTTTCTTTCTGACTACACTGAAAGTCTATTTTGGACTTGCCATCTGGTTCATCATGAAGGACCTTCAGATTCTTGTAGCCGGTCAAAATCACGGTGTCTTTCGAACACTGACTGATTAACATTTTAGAGCTGTCCGTTTTAGTATTCTTCCGTAGTTTGATGGATTTGGCCTTGGATTTTATAGAAGGCTCATTCTCCTTGTGGCAGTTCGTTATTAAAGATGCTTGATGAGGTTCTGGGTAATGACTGGGCTTATCTGGTTTCGAAGCAGGTCCAGACCCATTCCTGGTATCGGGAAGATCAAGCCACGGACCATGATGATCTTTATGGAAAGACAAAAAAAAAAAAAAAAAAAAAACACCCATTTCAATTTCATATCAGGACATGAACAATTAGTAATCAAGGCAAATTGGGTGAGTGTGGGTTAAACCACCTAGAACATAGAGCATGTTTACTGAACTCGGACAGAAGTAAAAGATCAATCAGAACATGTAGATAATTGTATTAGGTATTAAATGTTCCCACATTCATTCATCTTCTACCACTTTATCCAATCTTCCCTCGGGTCACGGGAAGCCTGTGCCTATCTCAGGCGTCTATGGGCATTTAAGCAGGATACACCCTGGATGGAATGCCAACCCATCACAGGACACACACACACACACATTCATACACTAGGGACAATTTTCCAAGCTGCCAATCAACCTACCGTGCATGTTTTTGGACCGGGGGAAAACGGAGAACCCAGAAAAACAAACCCTTGAGGCACGGGGAGAACATGCAAACTCCACATACACACATGGCCCGAGACGGGACCGGACCCTGGAGGTGTGAGGTGAATGTGCTAACCACTAAGCCACCGTGCCCCCCACATGCGCCATATTATTCAGTCATGCTTCATCACGTATCGAATTTTGAATTAACAGATTAATTGGCTTACAAATGTTTTTTTTCTTAATTTGATGTTTTTGTTTATTAGAACTATATTAAGTGTCAGTCTTTTTGCGATTTTAACTGACTCCATCGTGTCGTGAACATGGGATTGCGCAACCTGATGCTTGCAAGTCACGACAGAACAGCTCAGTTGCAGCTGCCCCAAACATACATTCACTTCATTAACCTACACCATTTTCACATGAGGATTTACAGTTTTCGCTTATCGTGCTGATGATTCACCTTCATCTGAGACACCAGTGTGTTTATACAGAACTACTATGAAAGAGCTCAATTTGGAAAGGGATAAACTACCCACAGAGCACAGTAGGGATTCTATGGTGTCTGGAATGATGCGTCCAAAATGGAACATTTCTGTCAAAGAGAAACCCTGTGGTACAGCTAGTTACCTTCCATTGTCTACACAAAACATACTGTGCATGTACAGTCAGAGTCACACCACTGAAGCAGGTCAGAATACCATGCATAGAGCTTGTTGAAGCTGTTTTGGTTGTTAAAAAGGGAGTTGGAAGAAGAATAGCCTTTATTTGTCACATATACATTACAGCACAGTGAAATTGACATATCGCAACTTGTTTTGGAAGCTGAGGTCAGCTTTGATACGGCGCCCCTGCAGCACAAAAGGTTAAGGGCCGTGCTCAAGGACCCAAGGGCAGCAGCTTGGTGATACCGGGGTTCAAACCCCTGACCTTCCTTTAGACCACTGAGCTACAGATAGAACTAGACCTTTAAACATTCTGGACAGACTGATGAAAATACGAAATTTCACACATTTGTGGCCAACACAGAGGTGGTACAGTGGAAATACACCAGGACAAGACTAAACCCTGCTGATTGGGCATCCATATAGATGAATGCAAGCACTTTTATGAAATCTGGGGGGTGGATTAATGTTCCAAATGTTTTAAAAGATGAAGATGAAAATCCAAAAAAAAATGTAAAAAGGCTAGAAAAGGCTAGACAAAATCTACTAGTAAAGGAATAAATTGGAACAGTATTATCTACACGCTATATCCAATACTAGAAGCTAGTACTATTACCGAGATCCAGTATGATGCCTGAAGATGCCTAGCATTCTCCCAAAGATTTCCATTCCCATTCCGAATGGGAATGGAAATGTCCATTCCTATTCGTAAGACACATACATGAACAGTTGGGGGCATGTTGGAAGAAATCATATACACTCACATTTTAGAAACAAGTACTGGAATAGCAATGCTTTAGCTGCGGCTGGCTAATTGTAATGTGTAGTGTACAGCCACTTCTGAAGCAAGAAAGATGACAGATCTATCCAAAGAGAGACTCAATGCTGACCCCCCACCTCTTCACAGTATAGGTGTAGACCCTACTAAACCAAAAGAGCAAGAATCCACAGTATCTGATAGAAGGCCTTTATTTTGTCACATATACAATGCATATTTTAAGCAGAGCACAGGGTCAGCCATGATACAGCACCTTTAGAGCACAGAGGGTTAAGGGCCTTGCATAGAGTGTGATGGCTGAAACCCCCTACCTTCTGAACAGTAGCCCAGCACTTCAGACCACCTCGCTACCACCTTGCTCATGATGATGAGCGAGGTCCAATAGTAATGACAGCAAGCCATATTTTGCTTTTGAAATGTCATCCTTTTTATTAATCCTTTATAGAGTTTCTTTCAAGCATCAATGATTCAACATGAATGATGCAACCAATATCAATGATGCAACCTTTTACCACAGTAGTGGTGATCGCAAGTCATTTACCACTACGATATCATTTCATAGCACTTAAACCACTAAATAACTGACAATTATGTTGTACAACAGTAACACTTTACTATATAATGATTTATACACATTAATAGTAGTAACTTTATTATAGAAAAAAAAAACGTAGTATAATAAACATACCCTCTTTAACGGATTCCAGATATCGATCCTCAAAAATGATTGGTAGAGAGCTGGCGTCTCCGTCTAGTTCGGCACATTCCACAGGAAGTGGTGGTAAGGAAAGAAAGTACGATGAGTTCCTAATTACTCCAGTCATCTGCTGTTGGCTATGAGCACTATTCAGATATAACAAATGTCACTGTAAGTCATTTATAGAAATCGCATTCCCCAATATATCGAAAAGAAAAATGGCATCTGGAGACTTACTGCATCTCCTGGAAGGCCAGTGCAGCTTGCCTAGGGTGTTCCAGGCAAAAGAACGCTTCAGAAAATCTCTGAACCTACAGCAAAGCATAAACATTCTTTATCCCAACACACGATATCTTGGACGAAAAAAAAAAGGATAGATTACTTTATCAAGAGCAATTTGTCACTGTGATTGTTTTTTTTTTTTTTTTACAACCTGCTTTGTCAAGCTACTCATAATTACATATTATAATCAATAGAATTACATATGAGGGTTTCTGAGAGGGTGTGAGGAAGTCGGATTCTGCTCCTTGAACTAGGGTTCCGAGGGTTAATAGGCAGCTAACTCAGTAAAGTCTGTCAAAAAGCATCCAAAAGCTGTGCTGTGCAGAGAATGCAATGAAACGAGTAGCATGGTAGCTATCGCTGGCTTCTGGAAGAGCACCGGGCTGCCCTCTCTGCAGAATTTAAAGCTACTGACGAAGTTTGACCAAACTGAGGTCAATGAAGGAACATGCCTTGATGACTCGCGCAAACTCTCGCAGTCGTCGCAATAATCATTGGGTTACCGGAATATGTTGAAGGTCCTTGGCCCTCTGCCTTCTTCTCCGAGTCCTGGCTCTCTACCGGAATGTAATAGAGCGCACCGGGGGAAAGACCCAACCCCATTATCATTTCAATTTAAGGATAAGATCATCTGGGAAGGCAGGGCAAAGTGATGGAAAGCTTAATTGCCGCGTCAGTCCTATTGCTATTTACGAAGGTTGTGCTCCAGAGGTGGTAGACCAGAGTTCCAAGCACAGAGGGAGGTGATGTCTGAACTGTACAATGATGTTTGCTGATGTTTCCAGTTCGGCTCACCATCTTACCAAAAGAGGGTAGCAGGAAAAAAAAAGCTTCCATTGGTTGCTGAGGCTATGTATTTAATAGGCTGGGGAGAGACTGTGTGCTGGAGTAATGGGAGCATTGAGCCGTGTTGCTCCGAGTATAGTTCAGAGGTCGGCAACCCACGGCTCTTTCGTCCCTCCGATGCGGCTCCCAGCGGCTTTTGAAAATAATGAATGAGTATTTAATCTAATTCTATTTTATTTTGTTAGTATGATTTTTTAAATTTCATTCTAAATTAGATTATAGTGATCTTGTAACATGTAAATGAAACGATCTTAATATGCGTCACAACCGCCAATGAGCGACGCCCACCAGCGTGTGGCATACGGCCCTGATGTGCTATGGTTCACATTAATCACAGAAATCACATTAACCAACTATGATAAACATTTTTATTGCCTTTTTTGTTGCATATATTTACATTTTTTCATTGTTCAGTGGTTGACAGAGGACTTCACGCACTAGTAAACGGATAACAGTACACAAAAAAGATGGCATTTTTAATGCCTTAACCACTACGCTACCACCTCCCCCTATGGTTTCATTGGACTTTCCCTTTATGCAGATGATGTTACTGTACGTCCCAGACCCTGTAACTTCGCACCCTTCCACACTGTCCATCTCAAACCAACATGGCCTGCCTATCGGGGTACAAAATGAATCTCCCAAAAAGTGAGTTCTTTTGTATTAATCAGATGGATAAATCTCATTCTCTTTCTTATTTCGCTTTTCAGTTAATTTCAGACAGGTTCAAATATCTGCTCATACTTGTTGCTAACTGGTTTAATTATTAAAAAGTTTATACCACATGTAAAAGATATGGCAAGGCGGAAAAAAACTTTCCTTATCGTTAATGGGCCACGCAAATCTCGTCAAGACGGCTATTCTGCCCAAATTCTTGTCCCTTTTTCCAACACGTCCCAGACTGTATTAATAAACCCTTTTTTGTTCATTCGGATCAGCTATTGAATAGGCTTCTTTATGATTAGGAGCTCGCTTTAGGAACTTCCCAAATCTGAGGGAGGTTTGGCACTTCCTAACTTCAGATTTTACCTTTGGGCATGCAACATCCATAAGTTACTTTACTGGGTTATCCATTATCCATGGGTACACAGATATGACATCGTCCTGCTTTGTAACGTGGATTTGGGGTTTTCATGAGCTTTAAGCCATAATCATCTCTATCACGGCTTGAACTATCCTGCTTTGCATGCAATGAGAGTCTCTCTCATATATTAGTTTCACCTTTTAAGTTGCATTACTGAAATAAATGAATTTTTGCATGATATTCTAACTTTTCGAGTTTCACCTGTATTTTAGTTATTTGAAGTGTGTGTGTGTGTGTGTGTGTGTGTGTGGTCGGGGGTAGGGTGGGGTATGAGTTCTTTGTTGCTGCTTTGCCTCCCGTTTTATTTTATTTTTTTCTTTTCTACCAGTCATCATGTATTATGTAGTACCTTATGTAACACCTTTTCATATTCTACAATGTTTAATTAAAATAAATAAAAAAATAAAATATAATTACACATAATAGATGCTATGTAATTACCATATGGATACAGAAGGACTGATTGAGGACATACCCTAAGGATGTGATGTTCTTGGGCCAAAAGTGCCATGACGCTATCATTTAGGGAGACCGTTTCCAGGAACTGCCCCCACAGAGCCATCAGCAGAGAGCACAACTGTGCAAGATTCATATTTATTAGTTCAGCAAGCTCGTCTGGGCTCTCTGCCTTCTGCTGCAACATGTGAGATGAATGAAAACAAGTTAGACAGTGTTGGGCAACAGCAAACCAGAAAAAGTTTATATAAAAAAAATACAATATATATAATACGTATGGTTATGAAAGGGGTTGAACTGCAATATATTAGGATATTTCGTATATTAATACTTACAGTATACTAATTTGTATATATTATATATTATATATTTATATTATATATATATATATATATATATATATATATATATATATATATATATATATATATATATATATATATATATATATGGGGCACGGTGGCTTAGTGGTTAGCACGTTCGCCTCACACCGCCAGGATCCGGGTTCGATTCCCGTCTCGGCCATGTGTGTGTGTGGAGTTTGCATGTTCTCCCCGTGCCTCAGGGGGGTTTTTCTCCGGGTTCTCCGGTTTCCTCCCGGTCGGTCCAAAAACATGCACGGTAGGTTGATTGGCACCTTGGAAAAAATTGTCCCTAGTGTATGAATGTGTGTGTGAATGTGTGTGTGTGTGTGCCCTGCGATGGGTTGGCATTCCGTCCAGGGTGTATCCTGCCTTAATGCCCATAGACGCCTGAGATAGGCACAGGCTCCCCGTGACCCGAGGGAAGATCGGATATAGCGGTAGAAGATGAATGAATGAATGAATGAATGAATATATATATATATATATATATATATATATATATATATATATATATATATATATATATATATATATCAAATTTATTATATATTATATTATTTATCAAAGTGTATGGTCTGTATTTATATTATTAAGATTTATTATAATTATTAAGAACAAAATACCTTTAACAAATCCCACAGTGGTCTGGTCTGTATTTCCATTATGGGTTCTCATCCACAGGAAGCGATACATCAACACTAAAATAAACCTGCGTTTTATATATTACTATATAACTTAACCATATGATATCCTTAAATCTACCCATAAAACCTGCTATTAACCTTGCTATTATTTTAATTAATCAATTGGTGTTTCCTTGTATCATACCTCAGATTTATCATTGTAATGGATGGCAGACATCAAGTGAACAAATTTACTGCAAATTATCAGCAAATACATGATCCAAATTTATGAACACATTAAGTATCATTGATTCATACAATTATTCGTACCAACATGTGAATTAGGAATCAAGACATATGCCCAGGTTCAAGTCTGGTAGATGGGCAAAGTTTTTGGCTCAGGGGCCACACTGACTTTAAATTGGACAGATGGGGCCCCCCCCCCCCCCCCCCCCCAGCTCCTTAAACTATTATTGACCCACTGCCTGTATGGGTTCTCATCCACAGGAAGCGATCCAATTCACGATCACAACACTCAAAATTTAGGAGGAAGCGTGTTTCGTTTTATATATACCATAATCCTATATAACATATAAAACACCCATATGATATCTTATCTTATATATATACCCCCAAAAGTCCCCTTGAATTTTGTGCACCCCTGCCCCCTGTGGTGTAATTAAGGACTCGAATAAGCAGTCTTGTAGAGCTCCTTTTCCACCCAATACATGCTCCATACAAAACTGAACCACTTTCACACTGCCAAGGACTGCACCATGTGACAGGCCTTCCAGCTTGACCAGCGCCCCAGCAGGTGGTTGGCCATGATTTTTGATGTCTTTTTTTTTGGGTTCTCATCCACAGGAAGTTGTCTTGCGGAGGTCTGCCTGATCCTGGGTAACTTTTGTCTCAATCTCTCTAGCAGGCTGTTCGGTTTTTCCAGCTTTCAAATCTCTCGACCATTTTGAGATAGAATCCGACAAACTGTTCTGGTTGACACGGGGACTCAACACTCAAAATTTAGGAGGATAATCAACAAGCGTGGAGGTTTCGTTTTATACGGTTTTTATACCATAATCCTATATAACATATATGCAAAAAACAATACAAGCTGTGATATTAGATCCATAATCCCCATATGATTGAATCTTATCTTTTATTGATATATATATATACACATATCACTTGTATTAGAATATATTGCATCTTCACTTTACCTCAATTTGTACACAAGCGACAATTATGATATATATATATACTTTATATACATACACATACATACATACATATACATATATATACACACACACATATACATGTGTGTGTGTATATTAAGCTTCATATATTAATAAGGATTATATAAATTAATAGGATTATGTTAAAACTCAACAGCTGATCACAACAATATGACATATATGAGCTTAATGACTTTCCTTATATGTCATGAGACTCAGCAGAAAGTCATTTTGAATTGTTAAAAAAAATGCAGGTATTAGAATTTGCTATTTTCCTCTTAGACCATTTACATCACACAGGGTCCCATATCTTCCAAAGATATTGAGGATCTACTAAGCTGAAGACAAGTTCGACATACTGATGTCGCACCTTAAAGGAAATAGAAGAAACATTTTAAAGTGATCATTACTAAATAATGTCACTTGCAGTACTAAATATGTCCACCAGATGTAGCTGTTAGTGATACCGTTTTTCATCTGTCTGCTGTTTCCTACATTATCAGTTTTTTTGTTTCAAATATATTGGACTTTGGTTCCTATAGTTCATTTTAAAATAAAACATTTAGGCATCCATTCGTTTCATAAGTCACAGAATGCGAAATGTGTGTGTGAGTGTATATTAAGCAATGTGTTAAAACTATGTTCTCGGGGGTTTAAATTGCTGCTCAAGTATCTAAATGATTATTCTTATTGTTGTTATTAGTAGTAGTAGTGGTACTGACATACCTTAATATGTTCACAAAGCTCATGGAGACGGGTTTCCACATCCAGTTTTTCTAAAAAGGTAAAAAAAAAAAAATATATATAGATACTATATATAAAATAAAAAAAAAATCTAATAATATATATATAATATATATATATATATATATATATATATATATATATATATAGATATATATATATATAGATATATATATATATATATATATATATATATATATATATATATATAGATAGATAACAATCAATATGTATTTCTCAGCACTATAAGAGGAGAAAGACTAGTCTCTCTGAAGAAGGAGAGCTACAAGAGTGAACTACAATTAGCACAGCAGTATAGAGGATAATTAAAAGCAGCATTCCTGCAAAGAAGTGAATGGTTTGTGTTAGTCTTGGTTTTGAATGACTGTTAACAAACGTGGACAGTCCACAGCTCAGCCCACATTGGGAGAAAGATCGATTGGCCATTGAAAGGGGGGGGAAAAAAAGAACACAAAAACAAAAGGTTGAGGTTGACAGTATTGTATATTGAGGTTGACGGTCAACTGACATACCTATGTGGACGTGCCTTTGGCCTCTGGGAAAAGGTCTTCTTAGAACTCGCTCATAAAGGACTTGCATGCTGGGCTTGGCTAGTGGTGGGATTGCACATATAGGCATGTTTAAAATGGTTCCTCTCCCTTATACTAGAACACCTGAATTTGATCTTTTATATGGTTCAATGTTCCAGTCAGAAGACACATTAGGCAGAAGAGAGAGGAGGTTGGTTATATTCAGGGTTCCCACTTGAAGTGAAATTCCCTGACTTTTCCCTGACTAAAAAGCTGACTCTGTATGATGAATGTGGGGGGGAAAAAGAAAAACAGCCATATACAGTATTTTTAAATCGATCCATTCGCAAGGACCAGGCCAATATTTTCAATTAGTCTACACCATTATCACAACATTGATTAAAACGATAAACAAAAATGACTAATGACTAAATACCGTTTGCACAGGTTAAGAATTTGTCACTAGTAATAAATAATTAGCGTGCAATCTAATTTTGCTACATTTTCAATTCTCTCAGCGAATACTTACTCTACTTAACACAACACTACATTTTAAAAATGATTTTAAATCATTTTTATTTCTAGCGTTAACTTGCTAGCTAGCTACCGGTATAGCTACATACCACTTGGTTCTGACGATCTGTATCCGTAAAATAGCCTAATCCTAACAAAAGCAAGAAATACCACAGTTTAAACATTTTTTCAAAATTCCATTTAATATATATATATATATATATATATATATATATATATATATATATATATATATATATATATATATATATATATAAATAGTAAGCCCAAAAAAATTTAACGTGACAAAACAAATCCCTGACATTCCCTGCCTTTTGATATTCCATGACACGTGGGAACCCTGTATAAGTAAGGTTAGTATAATGTGACGTTATACTAGGGTAATCTAGGGTAAAAGTTTTCACAAAGGTTCTTAGGAGCCGGACAAACGGAAATAAACCAGTGTGTTCGAAGATGGTGTGCATTTAAAAGAAAGATTTAATTAGGATTATGTATCAGAAATTTTAATGCTTATATACCGCAAGTTAAAAAGGGGATGGGGATTGCATTTGTTTTAGTTTTATGATTCCTACTTTAGTTCTTAATAGAAAACTGCATGTAAAGAAGACATGTTAGAAATATGAACTTAGGACACATAGGAAATTTGTACTTTAGTTTTATGTCTTGGGTAACTATATGATACAGTGCTGCTTGAAAGTTTGTGAACCCCTTGAGCTGTTCAGACTTGTTTTGCCTTTATTTTCTTCTATGATGTAAATGTGTTATATATATATATATAACTATATATATATATGTATATATATATAATATATATATATATATATATATATATACTATATATATATATATATATATATATATATATATATATATAGTTTTTGATTATGAACACAAAAGCCTAACAAAAGCCTAACAATAACCTCAAAAATACACTGTTGTGTTTTAATGTGTAGTGGTGGCTAATTCTTATGACACTACCCAGCATTAGCATACCGAGCTCCATGCGATGACAGAAAGGAAGGCTCTTGGTAAGAGCCATGAAATACTCAAAGAGGCCCTGGTACGCCAACAGCAAGCTGCCACAGAGGCTACGGTGCAGGCTGAAGGCATGCTGCAGACACTGATCCGATACCAAGAACACCTTGCCCTGGGATAGGAAACAAGAATCATTTTAATGTTTAAATCAACTCACTGTCATTGAAGAAAAATAAGTTATTTACTATAAGCTGGGCATTTCATGATTTTGTACAAAACAGAAAGGAACAATTCTGAGCATTAAACAGTTTCAATATTTCCCTCAGAGCATAGTGGTGAAGTAAAACCACTAGATGGGGCTACAATTAGTCTGCCCCATTAGATGCCCTTATCCAGAGCCACTTTGAGCAGGTTAGGGTTAAGGACCTTGCTAAGGGCAAGCCTGGCGGTGCTGGGATTAAAACCAGTGGAAAAAAAAAAACCAGAGCCCAAGCCTTAACCACTGAGCTACCACATTTTCCCATAAAGATTCTGACACACACACACACACACACACACACACACACACACACACACACACACACACACACACACACACACACACACATATACACACACACAACTCCATCCATCTTCTTCCGCTTATCCGGAAGCTTATTCCCTCACTCCAGCCACTTCCTCTAGCTCCTCCGGGGGGACGCCGAGGCGTTCCCAGGACAGTTGAGAGACATAGTCCCTCCAACGTGTTCTGGGTCTTCCTCGAGGCCTTTTCCCGGTGGGACATGCCCGAAACACCTCCCCTGGGAGGCGCCCAGGAGGCATCCGAAAAAGATGCCCAAGCCACGCCAGCTGGCCCCTCTCGATGTGGAGGATCAGCGGATCTACTCTGAGCTCCTCCCGAGTGACTGAACTTCTCACCCTATCTCTAAGGGAGCGCCCAGCCACCCTGCGAAGGAAGCTCATTTCGGCCGCCTGTATCCGGGATCTTGCCCTTTCGGTCATGACCCAAAGCTCATATATATATATATATATATATATATATATATATATATATATATATATATATATATATATATATATATATATATATATATATATATATAGTAACCCTTGATACAACAACCCTTGATACTTATTACAGTCTAGTAAAAATGACATAGAATGATAAAACTATATTAGTGGTTGTGTGTACACATGCTTACATCTGGGGACAACTGCTTGGCATAGCTGCAGCCAAATACCACAGTCTCCAGTGTTGGGATTAGAAGATCTTTGCCCTGTGCTGGTGCACTGCGGTTTAGCCAGGTGCTTTTTCCAAGCCGGGGGAAGCTGTATTATAACACGGAGGGTTAACACACATTCTGGTCAAGAAAAAACAACCGAAACCATTGGAAAGTATGTATGTACTATATATTACACATTTAACATAACGAAACTATAAAGGGAATACAGAAAAGTATAAAATCTGCAAACACATTAGCAAAACCTAAACATATGAAAACAAAGCACAAACTGCTTAAGAGACAAAAAGTTATATTATGTTGCTGATCTAAATATTATGCAGCACATGCTCTGTAAATTTTATCTGCAATGTTTTATAGTGGTTAGCACGTTCACCTCACACCGCCAGGGTCCTTAGGTGTGATCCTGGAGGTGTGAGGCGAATGTACCAACCACTAAACCACCGTGCCCCCTTATTACAATATTATTTTTGCATAATATATGTCGCTACAGAACACAATTATTATTTGTATTTGATTTTTACACACACTGGTAGTGTGCAAAAAAAAAAATTAAAAAAATTATTGTGGATACATTTGATTATGTGCTGTTTTTGTTTTCTCCAAGGCTTCTAAAATGTCAATGTTTGAACTTTAATCCGTGTTAAAGAAATTAACAAATGTCCTTATAGAGAGCTTGTTCTCCTACCATACACTGAAGATACACCAGGGAAACAATACTGTTACATTATTCCTGTATACACACAACCCCCACCCCCTCTTTTACCCATGTGTAGTTAATAATTCAGGCCATTGTACAAGTAAAGGCTTTTACAGAAGAAGATTCCACACTATCGAATAGGAAAGTTTGAGAAGAACTTGACCCTCTCTGACCTAATGAGGGGTTGATGCATGGCCACCAGGGAGGCGTGGATGGTGACGGAGATGATCGATAGGTGAAAATAGTCAAACATGACATTGATGTGCTGGTGCACGCCTCTGTGGAGATTAAAATGCAATCGTAAAGTCCGACTGCTGATGCTCTGCAATGACCTAGAATCCTCCGGCCTGTGGAAACACAAACATTATATTACTTCACATTAATTACATGATCTAGGGACATGTTTACATGCCACATTTATGGACATTTCAGCAGCTTAAACACTAATTAATATGTGTTTAATGATATTTTTCATTCACCAACATGCTTTAACCAAGGTGATATAATGTTACTACATACATGTAATCCCCATCAGCAAAGTATAGGTCCAGAGAGAGCTGAAAATCCATATCGTTTAAGGACTCTTCCACCTGAAGACGTGAAGCATTGCTGATGATGGGACATCTATACAAATCTTACAAATAAACCCTAAACGTTGCTTTTATACTAAGATCAACCTCACCTTCTTCTCATCCAGGAGCATCATCACCTTAAATATGAGAACGTCGTTGACTACTATTTCTTCATTCTTGTAGAGAATCTGAAAGGTTTTGCTGTAGATGACGTCACCTTGCACTGTTGCAGGAATATCTGAATCTATAAAATGGAGCACAACACTGAACAAGCTATGAGATACAGATATTCGTGGATAGGTTTTCTTTTTAAAGTTGAATTTAGTTGCGTTTCATTTTTTCAATAGCTCTTAAATGAACAGCGGAATTCTTCCAAGGTGCTTTTTTTAAATAAATAAATTACAATGTTTGTTTTATTCTTAAAATATATTGTTTCACATTTATCAGAACTGCTTTAATAATAGTGCATGGAGCAATACCTATTCAATGAAACAAAAATGGCTGTAAAAAGTAATTACTTTTTCCAAGTTTCTTTTACAGTTTTTGGTTTTCATATACATAATGTATATGAAAAATGTAATATATATATATATATATTCTCTTGAAAATGTTGTGTATGTATATACATATATATATATATATATATATATATATATATACATATACACACACACACACACACACACATCACACACACCACACACACACACACACACACACACACACACACACACACACACACACACACACACACACACACACACACACACTATATATATATATATATATATATATATATAGATATATATATATATATATATATATATATATATATATGGTGGTTAGCATGTTCGCCTCACTGAAGTAAGAGTTTCACTGTGCTGTACTGCATATGATAAATAAAGGATATTCTAAAAAATTCTAAAAATTCTAAATTCTAAAAGTAGGAAATATTTTTTTTTTTACCACAAATCCAAGATTCAGTACTGTGTTTTAAATCAATTTATCGTTGTAATAAATTCACTACTATATTATATGGAGTGTTTTTAATGCAGTGTCCTCTTAAAAAAATAATAAAAATAATAATAGTTTAATATTAAATAACAAATTTGACTGCAGATCTCGAGATGTAACAATTGTTTTTTAACGAGATCCACGGCTGAATCGTGCCTAAACAATATATACATATATATGTATATATATATATATATATATAAATAATATAACATTTTCCCAAGAGCCCCCTCTATATACTATAATGCAAATAAATGTTTACATAAAAGAACCAATCGCTCTTCTAAAGCAATATACACAAATGCAAAGTTGTGCTTTCGGATTGAGAATGATATAAAAGGCAAATACAGATGCAAGCAGCAGTTAGCGGGGTTCAGGCACTCAAGGCAAAAAAAAGAAATGCTAAAAAAGCTATGGCTGATAAGGTGAGAAATTCATGCGTGTGAAACGCAGCATCCTGCTTTGACCGAATGGCTTAATATTTTGTAGACTGTTCTCCAATTTAAGTTGGTGACGTTTCAAGACTCTTTCTATTATAATATTTATAATAATAATAAAAGTCCGTACAATAACACTAGGGTTAGGCACTACATGATTGAAACTCTAAAAAATGAACACGTGTTGAGTGGGGCTTACTTGTATGATGAAGAAGACTGGTCTCTATTTTGTGAGGAATTCGAGGTGGTACTTTCATGTTGCCACGCACCTGATAAAACCTGCCAATCAACAAGTAATATCCATATGTACATATGTGTACACACACACACACACACACACACACACACACACACACACGGTACGTATTTCCATCGAATGCATTTCCTTCCTCTACATATTGATTTGGGATGCATTTCAAAAGATTTCTGACCAGCCAAAAAGAGGTTTGCACCAATGAATTTGTATTTAGTATAATTAAAACCTCATTAAAATTTTGTATTAATACATTTTCTCGGGTGTCCATGAAATGCAAAGAAGCTCATCATTTCAAATTTACTGCGGAAAATACTCCTGGACCAGCAGGTTTTCTCTGGATAAGCAGCAGCGCAGTGGTTTGGAGTGAGCGCTTTTTTTGGCACGTTCTATTTGGCTGAAAGAAAAAAAGCAACGCTGGCACGAAAAATGTTGATATACATCAACGATGGAAATAAGTACAGAGTGACCGGAAAAAAGAGGGAAGTACGTGAGCTTTTCACGAACCAATAGATTAAATATCGTGGGATGGCGTAAGACTGGGCTGTAATATAACAATCACATGGGTTTTGCTTAGCCACTTGTTAGTGGGGCTAATTAGAAAATGTACTTTAGTCCGGGAGGGAGAATATAGATAGGACAGTAAATTGATGGAAAAACGCTCATATAGTCTGACGAATGTAGATTTACATATTTCAAAACAATAGGCATGATAAGGGTAAGAAGAGATGCATATGAAGCCCCGCCCCCCACCTGCACAGTGCCCATTGTACAAGCCTCTGGACACAGGAAACATCAACCTTTTAGTCAGCTCTCACTTATAAATGAAACTCAGCCGAGTACCAGAATATAGTGAATTCACCAGGATAGCTCACTGGATTGTGCACACGAGTACATATAGCAAGACGAAAACAAAGTAGGTGGAAGACTATACTTACCCTCTCTGAAATAGATCCACATTGTAAAACTTGTGCAGCTCTACAGAGAATTCCACAGTGGCCTGGACCTCACACATACTGGATTTAGTGATGGTTAAAGGCCACTACAACTGTAGAGAAAGTGCATTAAAGTGTTACTTCGGTGTGAAAGTGTGTCAACAACAACAAGAACAGTAACAGTACGCAAAATTCCAAAATGTTGTATACAAAGCTGTATCTCCAGAAAATCTCTAATTTTAATGAAAAAAAAAGCATTGCATACACAATATCATCTAATATAATTAATGTGTCTCATGCTCGTTCTCGAATTATAATGTGCAGTAGCAAAATTGGCAGCTTTTTTGCTAGTTCACCAATATATTATGAATCAAAGGAAGATGGAATCATTATTTCCTTGACGGTTCACTATCCTGCCAATTAATTATGCAGCATAAAACATGTGGCACATAAAATCTGCAGATCATTAAATGGAATATTATAACAGATGGGTCAAAGCCTGGGTTACCAAAAACCACCAGAGGTATTATTAACCAATAGGGTACTGGTTGAATTTGGACTACTTTTGGCCAAAGGAGGAGAAGCAGAGAAAGGTTGGAGAGTAGAGTTTAGGCTGTCCTGACGTTCAGTATTATCGCTACAAATGGAATTATCATTCATTCATTCATTCATCTTCTACCGCTTCATCTTCCCTCGGGTCATGGGGAGCCTGTGCCTATCTCAGGCATCTATGGGCATTAAGGCAGGATACATCCTGGATGGAATGCAACCCATCGCAGGACACACACACTCACATTCACACACATTCATACACTAGGGACAATTTTCCAAGGAGCCAATCAACCTACTGTGCATGTTTTTGGACCGGGGGAAACCGGAGAACCCGGAGAAAAACCCCCTGAGGCACGGGGAGAACATGCAAACTCCACACACACATGACCGAGACTGGAATCAAACCCGGACCCTGGCGGTGTGAGGCGAACGTGCTAACCACTAAGCCACCGTACACCCATGGAAAATTCATTATCGCCGTATTTGATTATCATGATTTTAACAATTTGCGGTAAATCCGTTCCAGCCATCATCAGTCTGACACGGAAGCGAGTAATGTACAATGTGATATGGTGGAAGGCAGCAAAAGTGCATGGGAGATTTGTCAGCCATGTAAGAGGACCAAATATGGATTAGAGATTAAATATTTCATTATCTCACTTCTAATTAACGCAAAGCGACCACAAAGAAAAGCGGGGAGGGGTCAAAAGCCAAAGCAATATTAGTCATATTTTCAATGATTTTATTTGCAGTCCGCTGTCAACATTTTAAAACACAGTCAACAGACCGATCTTTCCGTGTGTCCCACCGTAGTCACTGTGAATCCAAGCACTAAATAGGCGTCGTTCTATTTCTCCGTCATAATACTCCCTGCGCATAGTCCGACAATTAGAGCAGCACTGCCACCTACTGTAGTGGATGTGTAATTATACTTTATTCTAGTAGATCAAAAAAAAAAAGAATAGTCCCCAGGGTAACATGCAAACACACCCCCCACACCGGCATTTCACCACCTGACTATTTGAGAACCACTGGGTTAGCTGCACTTTTTTTTTATGAAGGTAGGAACAATCATTGCTGTTCTTTGATTTGTTTACATATGCTTATATTGTTGTTACATGCACATTTATTTCATTTATTTATTTATTTAATTTAAAAAAAAACTTATTAAAATGTTTTCAGTATGTGCATTAGTTCTGTTTTTTTTTTACATTTTCATCAGGAACTGGCACGGCGTCTTTCTTCATAAGACGATGATCCGGAAAACCGGTTTCCACTAGTCCCCAAATCCCAAAACCGCCCTGTAAAAAATTCAGCGCAAACGTATTTTCCGTGTAACTTCAGCTCTGGTTGCGTGGCGGGGAAACGAAAACAACACTTTTGTGTTGCTGCATTGAACAAAAGCACAAATAGGAGCTATTACTAAAAAAAACAACAACAACGAGTTGCTACTTTCCCGTGCATAAATAATTTGCATTGCTCATGCAAATCACGGCACAGTTTTTGGATCAGAGGAGTCTTTTGTCACGTCTAAAGTTACATTGCTCATGAATACTGGGCGCTCAACCCAATGACATATATGTGTAATGTGCAGCCAATGAGCACTCAGTGTCCATGTCGCACAAAAATTTCTGCTTTGTAACATTTTGTGACAGCTATTATCGTTTTATGCAATGTGCAACATGTATATATCTGTTAACATCTCTAAGAATGTGATTTGGGTTTTCATGACCCTTTAATGCAATAGTGATATATATATATATATATATATGATATATATATATATATATATATATATATATATATATATATATATATATATATAGACATACATACATACATACATAAATCATACAACATACATACATATATATATATATATATATATATATATACATACACACATACATTGTCTTGTTCCCTCAGGGAATCTGGGTTACATATGTAATCTACTAAAGTCCCCTTTCACCCTTTCAGGAACTCAAGCTGTGTCAGAGATGCTTTGGGAAAGACCAGGTGGTAACCAGACCCTGCCAATTATGAATCACGCACAGCTAGGGCTGGAGGATAAAGGCGCCCGGTAGAGGCGGCATCGAGGTCCAAATTATAGGATTTGACTCCAGAGTGGAACTCCAGAAAAGGCAGTGAACCCCTCTAGTAGAGCGTGCTCTGACCCCAAATAGTGCGGGGAGATCAGACGACTCGTAGGAGGCAGTGATGCCAAGCACAATCTAGCTATTAAGGGCGTGCTTATTAGCCGGGTCCCTTTTCCTGAATTGAACATCGCACTCAAAAGAACTGGTCCGATTTCCCCCTTGGGACCGTTCTAAGGACATGGGTATCCAGAGCTTGGACTTGGACTTTTTTAATGAAAAAAAGCATACACAAAATAATCTAATAAAATTAATGTGTCCCATGCATGCGTATCCAGAGCTTGGACTCGGGTTCGGGTGGAAGTGCTTGAGTCGAGATCTTTCAAGCGATCATGCTTGGAACACCACCATGGTGTGAAAGCACCGGTCAGCCTGACCAGCCGCAGAATAAACCTTACCTACTAACAATGATGTCATTTCTAACAGTTTAGTAGGCAAGGTAGAAATCTTTAAGGACGACGACCCCGGGCATCGCCCTTTCAACCCTTTAATATTTGCATAAAAGCCGGCATTGGGCGATTTGAGGCGGGCCGTGTATGGATGTCCCCAGGATCTGGATCAGGTGGTTCCCAAAGCGTCTCCAGAAAGGGAATATCCACACATATACATATCCATGAACATATCACACATTGTAATCTTATATACTACTTTATACATACATACCTCACATCTACACTGTTGCTTTTTTATGTGTATATATTTGCATACTGTATAATCCTGCTTTACACACAACCCTTATTTGTGTTTCCACATTTCAAATTACTATATTATTTGCACATGTGTGTGCAAACTGTTACATGGAGAAGAGGTGGTGAATGTGAGGGAGTTTCAGTACCGGGCGTCAACAGTGTAAATTCATTGAGTGTGTTAAATAATTGAAGAAAAGGCTGCGGGTTTGCTTCATTGTTTCGTAATTTCAAATATTTTATAACTGTTCTTTTTTTTTTTTTTTTTTTGTAACAAACTCAGAGGCACTAAATGTATACATTCCAAGTTTATTATTTCTGTATCTCTGTAAAAGCTGCTTTGGAACAATTTCCAGTGTAAAATGAAATATATAAACAAAGCTGAATTTACCTGAACATTGGATGTAACAGACATCCTTTGGTGTCCAAAGAATTTTAGCCCACCAGTTAGCGCTGTTTTAGGCCCAGGAGTCCTGCACTAGGGTTCTGCAAAATAGATCATTCAAATGTTATACATCTCTACTCAGTCAAGCTTTTAAAGAAAAGAACAGCAATAAAAAGATATCTTTATTAGATTGTTTTAACGAAATTACCAAACTTTGAATTAGCTACAGTTATATATTAATGATATAATATATCCGATTAAGTATTTTGATATTACTTATAAATTACTGCAATATATTTTAATAATGATCTATTATGAAAACGAATCAATACTAAATTCCTTTAGACTAACTGATAAACATGGTATAAATGGATAAAAAGGGGGGTAACAAAACCAGATGGTGATTTCTGGAACGTATAATTATTAAATCGATCATGACAGAAGCATTCAGTGGTGCTGGTGCCTTAAAATAATCAGCGACACAATAAGAATCCTGTTATTGTTTCACTTAACACGCTTTCCTGATGCTCGCGACTGTATAACCGGAACCGATTTAAAATAAAAGTGTATGTATGTGACAGAGAAAGTCCGAGTTCACTGTAACTCTCAACTGAGACAGAAAAGATCGCATTTTCATTCATTCATTAATTCATTCATCTTCTACCGCTTTATCCAATCTTCCCTCGGGTCATGGGGAGTCTGTGCCTATCTCAGGCGTCTATGGGCATTAAGGCAGGATACAAACACTCACACACACACACACACTAGGGACAATTTTCCAAGGTGCCAATGTTTTTGGACCGGGGGGGAATCCGGAAACCGGAGGAGAACCCGGAGAAGAAAAACCCTGAGGCACGGGGACAACATGCAAACTCCACACACACATGGCCGAGACGGGAATCGAACCTGGACCCTGGCAGTGTGAGGAGAATGTGCTAACCACTAAGCCACCGTGCCCCCGGATCGCATTTTATGCAAGTTAAAAAACAAAACATAATGAATGATAAAAAAACAAAGAAATGATGCGAAAACATCCGTGAAAAACATAAACTTCCGTCAATGAAACACCACAATACAGACTATATTCATTCATTCATTCTTCTTCTACCGCTTATATCCGATCTTCCCTTGGGTCACGGGGAGCCTGTGCCATATCTCAGGCGTCTATGGGCATTAAAGCAAGATACAGCCTATATAATAAAGCCGAAACTCATACATAGACATATATACTATATATATATATATATATATATATATATATATATATATATATATATAGATATATATATATATATATATATATATATATATATACATACATAGACATATATACAGTCCCTGACAAAAGTCTTGTCGCTTGTGTACAAATTGACCTAAAGTGCTGCTGAAATATATTTCTAATCAAGATTTTTTACAAGAAATGGCTCATTTTAATCCCAACAGCTTTTGTAATAATGTTTCAGTGCAAAACGAAACTGTCAAAAAGTATTCTAATATTCACAGCTTGGTAAAGCCCATTGAGTCCATTTTTGCAAAGACATAAGTGTTGTCGCCTTGTCATATGAGCTTCACCTGTGACTAATAATGGATCAATTAGGTCTCAGGTGTGTATAAAAAGAACCCCAGTACACTAGACCTTCACCTCAACTGCAACTAGACCTCTGCAAACATGCCTAAGATTCACCCTGAGACTAAAGTGTTGATTATCAAGAGGCTGAAGACCAGATCCACTGCTGATGTGGCAGACACCTTCAATGTGTCTCAGCGTCAAGTACAGAGGATAAAAAAAAAAGATTTGAAGAGACTGGAGACGTTTTTGACAAGCCCAGGTCAGGCAGACCCCGCAAGACAACTGCTCGAGAGGACCGTTTGTTGGCTCGAAAATCCAAGGCCAGCCCATTTTCCACTGCAGCAGAGCTCCACGAGACCTGGTCACCTGAAGTCCCCGTGTCAACCAGAACAGTTTGTCGGATTCTATCTCGAAATGGCCTCCATGGTCGAATCAGTGCCCAGAAGCCAGCACTAAACAAAAGACGATTGAAAAACCGTGTGGCATTTGCCAAGGCCCACAGCCTGCTAAAAGGATGGACGCTGGAAAAGTGGCAGAAGGTGGATTTTTCAGATGAATCTTCTGTTGAATTACACCACAGTCGCCGCAAATATTGCAGGAGACCTACTGGTTTGGTGGCGGAAAAATCATGGTCTGGGGTTACATCCAGTATGGGGGTGTACGAGAGATCTGCAGGGTGGAAGGCAACATCAATAGTCTAAAATACCAAGAAATCTTAGCTACCTCTTATATTCCCAACCATAAAAGAGGCCAAATTCTGCAGCAGGATGGTGCTCCATCGCATACTTCCATCTCCACATCAAAGTTCCTCAGGGCGAAGAAGATCAAGATGCTCCAGGATTGGCCAGCCCAGTCACCAGACTTGAACATCATTGAGCATATGTGGGGTAGGATGAAAGAGGAAGCATGGAAGACTAAACCAAAAAATATTGATGAACTCTGGGAGGCTTGCAAGACTGCTTTCTTTGCTATTCCTGATGACTTCATCAATAAGTTGTATGAATCCTTGCCAAACCGCATGGATGCAGTCCTTCAAGCTCATGGAAGTCATACAAGATATTAAATTTGGATCTCACAGCACCACTACTTAATTTGCTGACATATTTTTGTATTTGCAGTAAATTTGTTCAATTTCTGTATAGGCGACAAAACTTTTGTCTTGCCAAAATTTGACCTTTCTGTTTTGATTAAATGATAAATCTTTTTTCAGTGAAACTAATTTATTTCAGTGCATTAAACATCATTTGGGAGGGTTTTAGCTGTTCATACGAGCTATTTCTAACACAGATTGATTAATTAAAAGTCAATAATAGCAAGGTTAATAGCAGGTGTTTCTACAAAATAGATAAGCGACAAGACTTTTGTCAGGGACTGTATATATATATATATATATATATATATATATATATATATATATATATATATATATATATATATATATATATATATATACATATACATACATACATACATACATACATACATACATACATACATACATACACACACACACATACACACACACAGGAATTCTGCAAATAAGTGTATTCTCCTGCACTCCGCACATGCATATTCCCGCCAGCGCTCGTATTAACCATCAAAGCATGTCCCGTGCCGTAATCATATGCGTCGGGTCCCGAGGGAGTGCAGGTCTCTACCATACACGTCAATGTAACAGACAATTGTGTGTTGACGTTAGAGAGTTTGTGACATCACGTCATCACGATACCCGGGTGATGCGGTTGGCACCGTCACAGCGCTAGTAACACAGCATCATTCTTTCAAACACACATTTTAGAAGCTATAGTAATGGGGCCTTCAGGAACCTTCATAGTTTTAACATAGGATTAATACATTTTCTATCCCCCACCTGTAAACCTAACTATCACCCATTCGACACAAATCAATACATTTTTAGCAATAATAAGACATACACAAACAACATCTGTTGATGTTAGCTAAAATATTCTTAAATAGATACTAATAATGACTCAACATAACAGGCACAATTTACATTTTCATGTCTTCATGAAGGCAATACATTTGCAGCACTTGTGACAAAATTAAATAAAACTAGTGAGCCAGGGGAGAAGATGCAACATGGTGTCGTATTTTATGTCAAATGAAAGTTCAGGGATGGGGGACATTTTTTTTATTGATTTACTTTTAGATCAAGCACTTTTTAATAAAAGCTTTGAATAAGTACATTTCAAGCCCATTGTTAATTGTATGTGATTTGTCCCCTGTGCCTGGTAAAGGTGCGATAAAAATGATAGTAATGAAACATTGGCATGACACACTCACCCATTTTCTCCTTTTCCATTTGCTATTCACCACTGCTCTTTTTTCATGTGCATTTCTACAAAGAAGAGGAAATAAAGTGTGAATTAGTCTCATTTACATGGCCATACACAATTCAATGTCGAATGTTAAATGGACATTCCTCGGTGCTTTGTCACAATATGATGTAATCAACATACAAACCTCAAGCAACAAAACATCAATCAATCATCCATTCGTTCATTCATCTTCTACCGCTTTATCCGATCTTCCCTCGGGTCACGGGGAGCCTGTGTCTATCTCAGGCGTCTATGGGCATTAAGGCAGGATACACCCTGGATGGAATGCCAACCCATCACAGGCACACACACACACATTCACACACACATTCATACACTAGGGACAATTTTCCAAGGTGCCAATCAACCTACCGTGCATGTTTTCTGGACCGGGGGAGGAAACCGGAGAACCCGGAGAAGAAAAACCCCCTGAGGCACGGGGAGAACATGCAAACTCCACACACACACACATGGACGAGACTACATCCCCGATCTTTTTGGAACATTTCAGATTTGTGCTAAACGAGAAAGGCGAACCAAGCAATTTGGATAAAGCCATTTGTAGGCTTTGTGACAGAAATATAGGCTGTGTTGAGTTGTTTCATTGACATCAAGTTCATAAATAAACACATATGTTTGTACGGATATTTTAGCATCATTTCTTTGTTTTTTCTTTTACATAGTTGTGAGGCACAGTGAACTCGGACTTTCTATGTCATACGCATAACGCTTGTCTTTTGTTGTGAAATCATCTTTTACCGTTTCCGCGCATCAGGAAAGAATAAAAGCGATTCTTATTCTGTCACGGATTATTTTAAGGCACCAGCACCAGTGAATGCTGGTGATTGATTTAATAATATGTTCTAGGAACCACCATCTGTTTTTGTTCCATAATTTAAAAAGAGAGAAATTTTCCCATTAACAAATCTTCGCCCCACCCCCCCCCCCCCCCCCAATTGAAGTTTGCAGAAGAGATGGTCTTTAAATGATTGACGATAAATTCTAGTTTTTTAGCATGATCAGATTCAGATATTAAAACATCGCTACGACAGCCAGAGTACTCAAACCATGACTGATTTTAGTATACAGATACCCAGAAGGGTTTAGCTCAGTGGTCTAAGAGAGAAAGAAAATAACAGCTCAGTGAAAATTCTAATATCTAGCTTAGGAAAAAATTTACAAATAACTAGTAAATTGTATTTGTATGTTACAAATAACTTGTAACCTATGGTGTTTAAAAAAATAGAAATATATATTTATATTTATATTTGTAGCATTTGGCAGACGCCCTTATCCACAGCGACTTACAACTGAGCAATTGAGGGTTAAGGGCCTTGCTCAAGGTAGCTTGGTGGTGGTGGGGTTTGAACCCATGATCCTCCGATCCATAGTACAACACCTTAACCACTGGGCTAATATAATACCATTATACTCTTTTTATGCAGAACGCTACATTGAAACCTCACCAAAACCTTCATCGATATACATATGCACAAAACATTAGCAATGAACAGACAGATAAATGCGAAGACTCCAAATCGTCACGAATCATACCTCGTATCGTGCGGCCCGATGGTGTGAGGTGTGCTGTTACTTTTATAAGGATTCACCCCGCGAAATTACGAACCTGGGGCCAAAAAGCGGGATTTTTTTCCCCATAGAAAATGAATGGGGCCGAAATTTCGTGCCTGACATGCACATGTGGCATATCGTAGGGGTTCCGGAGTGGATGACGATCATATACCTCCCGAACCCCATACACATTCGGAATTTCGGGAAATCTGTGAAATTCCGGCCCTATAGAGAATGAATGGGGAAATTTTGATGCTCCACTATTCAGCCCGTGTTCACCTAAAATGGGCATTTGCACATATCAGTTTGTAGGTGAGATGGAGTAGGTCGGGAACATATGACTGCCGCATGGCCGCAAACGTGAAAAATCTGCGAAACTCTGTGTTAGACATGTGGCATGTCTAAACGCTCGGCACATTGACAGGAGTCGGACAGCGGATAATTTGATGATGTCACGTGCGTCACTGGCCCCGTCCCCTCCTGAAAAAACGCCCAGAATGTGCGTTTTTGGTGTCTAAACACTCGTCTCTCTGAAAGAGCTAGCATTTCGAAGTCAATGCTAAATATTAATCGGACCAGGGGTCGCACCCGGTGCCGAGGTTTGCATCACTCACATTTTCTTCAGGAAATGTCCCATGTCTAGTTTAAGTAATGTTTCTCTAATCCGTCTTATTGCTAAATTTTTAGGGGAATAAAGGGGGGAAGAAAACTTGCTAAACATATCAGTACACTACAAATCTAGAGGGTTTGTCAAACGTTTTGGTTACGTCTTACATCATTTTTGAGACACAATCCGGCCCCTATCGTTTATATGCAATAAACAACTACAAAAACCACACAAGAATTGCTCAGTGAATGACTGAAGTCCATTTCTATGGACAGGTCAATCCAAATGGGATGTTAAAGGCTCTAATAATACTTACTAACAATAAAACTTCATAAAAGAAGTTGGTGTTTATTGAGTAAGATCCACATGTGGCCCTTGCGGAAGGCTCTCAACAGGGCGCTGAATTTAAGAGTCCCGGCCGGCCTGCGTGTCGGAACCCTACCCAAGGTGGGATTTGTGTGAAAACGGGTAGAAGGAGAAATGCTGAATTCCATCCACAGAATCAACAGGAAACACAAATCACACCCGCTGTGGAACTTCAGCAAGCCTTAATAGCATACGCTCTCGCCTTATCCGTGTAACATGACTATAAACTATAACGCGTTTATAACCATCAAGCTAAATGCGCAATTAAATGTTGAATTAAATCTACACCGCAGAAGAGGCCACCGTTTACAGGTTGAGTGGTGTTGTGCAAGCTGGCTAACACTTCTCCTCTGTGTTCAGATTTTGATTATTCCCGAACAACTAACACTATGTGATCAATAAAACATCGTCATTTGATCGATTTCCTCTGCTTATTTACGCAAAAACGACAGGCAGCCGAGTCGAGCCGAACCGAACCGAACCACAGTACACTAGTTAGCTTAGCCCCGATAGCTCGGTAGCACAAATGGTTAGCATGCCTCTGGGTGTTTTTCTATGTGTATTTGTTCACGTTGGGGGAAAAAACAGCACAAAATGTCCCAACCAAAAGTCCCTTAAGCGGTGTGTTTGTATAACCAGGATAGAAGATGCACTTACCCGTGCCTGAGACCTACACAACACGGCCGTTAATACCGGAACACTACTCTGCTTGCTTGCTTGCTTGCTTGCTCTCTCTCTCTCTCTCTCTCTCTCTCTCTCTCTCTCCTCGACTCTCCACCCCCACCCACACCACACACACACACACACACACACACACACACACACACACACACACACACAACACACACACACACACACACACAAACACACACACACACACACACACACACACACACACACACACAGCATGTACTCCCCTTGAATTTAAATACATAGAGTAATTCTAACCCATGGCACTGGACTTGGTCTTAAGGAATAAAGGTATAAAAATGGCAATTATAAATTCATATTTTTTAACCACTTAATCTCTGTAAAGGTTCAGTGGGAGAACGTCCATCTCACCGTACCATATGCTGCATACTCAACTGAATGTCACACTGCACTTTAACACTGAACTCTATACACACACATGTACGGCATAAACTCTACTGCACATCACACACTGCACTTTAACACTGGACTCTATACACACACATGTACGGCATAAACTCTACTGCACGTCACACACTGCACTTTAACACTGGACTCTATACACACATGTACGGCATAAACTCTACTGCACATCACACACTGCACTTTAACATACTCTCTACACACATGTACGGCATAAACTCTACTGCACATCACACACTGCACTTTAACACTGGACTCTATACACACACATGCGGCATAAACTCTACTGCACATCACACACTGCACTTTAACACTGGACTCTATACACACACATGCGGCATTAACTCTACTGCACATCACACACTGCACTTTAACACTGGACTCTATACACACATGTACGGCATAAACTCTACTGCACATCACACACTGCACTTTAACACTGAACTCTATACACACACATGTACGGCATAAACTCTACTGCACATCACACACTGCACTTTAACACTGACTCTATACACACATGTACGGCATAAACTCTACTGCACATCACACACTGCACTTTAACACTGGACTCTATACACACATGTACGGCATAAACTCTACTGCACATCACACACTGCACTTTAACACTGGACTCTATACACACACATGCGGCATAAACTCTACTGCACATCACACACTGCACTTTAACACTGGACTCTATACACACACATACGGCATTAACTCTACTGCACATCACACACTGCACTTTAACACTGGACTCTATACACACATGCGGCATTAACTCTGCATATCACACACTGCACTTTAACACTGGACACTATACACATATCACCCAATGCACTTCTGGCAGAGTTCAAGTGACCTATGAAGTGAAGACCTACCTCTTCCTTCTTGCACTTTCTCAGTTTTATATTATATATAAGAAAAAAACAACAGCGTTAAAGTTGTTTGCGTCTTCATTTTGTAATCGATCAAACCAGTGTTCATTTATTTATAGATGGAGACTCAAAGCTATTTTTAAAGGCATCTGCTACATGCTGTAAATGTAAATCTACGCTAAATGCTGTAAATGAAAACATAACTCAAAAAATAACATAAAAAGCCTGCTTAGCTGGACTCCGAGATATCTGCCACACTGTGGGCTGGTCCACCCCGTTGTCCTGATTCTTTATCAGATTCTTGACAACAGTGCTACCCTGGGCCCCTCTGTCCTTTACCCTAGCTGTGCCCACTGTGTAGGGAGGGAGCAGGGAGTGGTCATTTTGCCGTTTTGGGCTCTCGTTTCCCAAGTGTTGCGATGTAGCTTGAGTTTACACATGCCCACACACACACACACACACACACACACACACACACACACACACAAGAGCATGATTCAATTAACAGTCGACTAAGGCCAAGGCTTGACAATACTGATTAGACTATATAAATAGTAACCCATGATATGTATGTATGTATGTATGTATGTATGTATGTATGTATGTATGTTTGTATGCATGCATGTACTCATATATGTATGTAAGCATATATGTACAGAATGTATGTATAGATATATGGTCAAGTTTATTTCTATAGCACTTTTCACAATTGACATTGTTTCAAAGCTTTACAGGATGTAAGAATAATAAAACAATGCTGATTTTAACATAAGTGAATAATGTGTGTTTATTCGTGATGTGCAAGTCTGGGGTGACTGTGGCAAGAAAAACCTTTGAGTCAAAAGGGGAACAATTCCTCATTTGGGGGATATCAAGAGGATTTATATAAATAATACAAAACACCAGATAGTGAGTACTTACCATGAACACTGCAGTGTGTGATTTTGAGTCATGTCCTTTCCCCAGTTTTAAAGTCAGTTAACTTTGTCAAACTGAAAAACATCCCCTGTCAAAACTTTACATGAAGGGTAATCCAAAGGATTCTGGTACATCTCTAGATGGTGCATGGGGTGTTTTTGTTATCCTTGTGTCAGCCACGAATACTGTCAGGAAGGCTATCCCAAAGGTAAATGTGAGATTACTCTACCGCCTGTAGTGGTTTTTGTTATCCTTGGACCTATTAGTGTCTGGAATTTTGGGATCTTAAAGAGCATGTCGTTTGGATAGATACATGGGTGCTAAACCATTGAGGGCCTTGTAAGTCAGTATCAATAGTGTAGTAGATCCGAAACTTAATATGATGATAAGATCATATGAGGCTGTATTGCCATATGTACTTGTCCTTGTGAGAACTGGCTGCTGCATTCTGCTGCAATCTGTAGCTTGTTTGTTAATGTTGCCGGACATAACCTCCTAGTAATGCATTATAGTTGTCTGGTCTAGAGGTTATGAATGCATAGACTAGCTTCTCTGCTTTAATCTGGATAACCTGGTCTCCATTCGTAAACTATTGCTACTGCTATTACTCCATTTGTAAACTAGATTGTTTTCAAAATTACATAGGCATTTAGGGACAGGCATTAAACCATTTTATTGCCTGTGCTTTAATGCCTATATAATTTTGTAAACAATCTAGTAGAACATCATAGTCTAGAGTGTTGAACACAACACAAAGATCTAATAAAACTAACAGAGAGACGCAGCATTGGTCCAAAACTAAAAACAGGTCATTTTTCGATTTAACTAGCGCATTTCCTGTTCTATGATGGGGTCTGAAACCAAACTGAACTGAACTTGTCAAAGTTCCAAGTGTTTTCTTGTAAGACGGAGCATAACTGACGCGACACAATCATTTCTAATATTTTGGACATAAATGGAAGGTTTAAAATGGGTCCAAATTAGGTTTTATTAGTTATTAACTGCCAACTTGAGGGGTTTAGGGACACGGCTTACTTTTCATGGGTAATGAAGAGTATGCAGCATTCCCAGATTCCAGGTGAAATCTAACAGACATGTTGTTGATTTGGCTCTAGTGATAATATCATATAAAGCTCTTCCAGTCCTATACTTGTAAAGCTTTCTAACTGAGCATATTTTTGTGAGACTGAATCACAGTGGGTTTTTCAGTTTCAGTGAGAAAATAAATACTCTTCACTACTAAACTGAGATGGAATACTCTTTTCAGATATCCAATTTGTTACAAGTTTAGCCACAGTATTAGAAAGGAACATAGAATTGTTCTGGTGGTTTATCTATCTATCTATCTATCTATCTATCTATCTATCTATCTATCTATCTATCTATCTATCTATCTATCTATCTATCTATCTATCTATCTATCTATCTATCTATCTATCTATCTATCTATCTATCTATCTATCTATCTATCTATCTATCTATCTATTTATTTATTTATTTTTACGAATTTGTTCAGGTGCTGAGGCACGGTGGATAAGTGGTTAGCACATTCGCCTCACACCTCCAGGGTCCGGGTTCGATTCCCGTCTCGACCATGTGTGTGTGTGGAGTTTGCATGTTCTCCCCGTGCCTCAGGGTTTTTTTTTCCTGGTTCTCCGGTTTCCTCCCGGTCCAAAAACATGCACGGTAGGTTGATTGGCACCTTGGAAAATTTTCCCTAGTGTATGAATGTGAGTGTGAATGTGTGTGTGTGTGTGTGTGTGTGCCCTGTGATGGGTTGGCATTCCCTCCGGGGTGTATCCTGCCTTAATGCCCATAGACGTCTGAGATAGACACAGGCTCCCCGTGACCCGAGGAAAGATCGGATAAAGAGGTAGAAGATAAATTAATGAATGAATGATGTTCGTGTGCTCAACCTTGAGCATACTGTCTTTGCACACGGGTCTAAAAATCTCTAAATTAGTTTTTTCTCTATTTACTAAAAAAAAAAATACATTAAAGGCATTATAAATTATTACATTTAATAATGATTCAATTATTACATTTTAGGTCAATTATCTCTACCTAGAATGAATAGCTATCGTAAATCATGTATATATAACTATTTCTGTTTTAAAGAGCTTTCCCACTTCTTATTTATTCTGAAACAGTCTAAAACCTGACCTCGTGAAACCATTCGTCCCGTGATCCGTATAGAACCTGCTACAGCATGTAGGTCCGAAACCGTGCCGCGATTCCTCTGAACGCAACTTGTGCTCTTGTCTGCACTCGTTCAGGAAGGAAATGCGTATTTAGGTTAAGCGATGACATCATTGAGTTCCCCAGAAGATGTGCACCATGAATTCCTTTGCAATTAGCTCCTCACAAGCAGAGAAAGACACATTCCCCCCCCCAAACATCTGATGAATTAAGGGATGCAAAAAGGTTGCCAAGTAGACATTATGTAGACACCATAGACCACTGTCTACTACAACATGAACCGTATTTGGCAGATACATAGCATAATAGAGGGTTAACTGTAAGGTCAAGTGACACGTCCATGTAAAATTTACCACACAATATTTGAATGTGCTCTGTGCCGTGCACAAAGCCGCCTCTTCTCCGCTTCCTTTTTTTTTCCTTCCCATTTCTACCCAATCATTTTCACCATCTCATGAATATACATGAGAACGTTGTGCTTTATGCCATCTTTGACATTTAATTACTGGACTTAGTTGAAGTGGCTGTTGACCGAGACAGCCATGACTCGTGCTCCCAGCTTCTACAAGCTGATCTCCGTGCTTTTGTTGGGGATATGTCTGATCACTTCAGCTCAGGTAGGCTTTTTATGAATGAATGAATGCAACGTCCTATATTTTACAGGTAGCCTATAATAAACAAGCATATATTTCATGTATTTGTTCCAAACGTAAATCATTTGCATTTACCTACTTCTGAAAGCATAGCTATAGCATGCTTTGCTGTATAGCATATGTCTAGCATGAAAAAATACAAAACACCTGCACTTCTATAATACAGCTTGTTGAAATCAATTAGTCTATTGCCTAAATCCATTAGTCTTAATTTCAGCACACCTTTTTTTGTAACATCAAACTTTTTCACAAGACCTGCTGTAACAGGAACAAGTGACTCTTACACTGGGACATGGTGTACCTGTGGTTCTTTGTTTTGTTTTTTTAACAGAGACATGTGGGTCCTCCTGGTCCTCCAGGCCCAGTTGGTATCCATGGAATAGACGGAATTTCTGTGAGTCGAATAATCATTTTCACATTGCGTCCTTGAATCAGAAGGTCTCATTATGTGTCCTGTATATCAGTTTTGCATAGACTTTTGAAAATGTGCAGGTCATGTAATCACATTAATGGCATAAAAGTCACAACAGATCAGTGATTAAACATTTTATTCGCTAATTTTCCTATACAAACCTATTTTCCCCTCTTTAGACATACACAGTACAACATGCGGTGAAATGTTTTTTCAAATGTTTTTTCACATTTTCAACATGTGAAATGTTTTTTGACTGTCCTGCATCTAGGCATAGCTATAAATAATGTAAACAATGTAAATAATATAAATAATGTAAAGGGAAGAAATGTTGAATAAAAAAAAAATAATATATATATATATATATATATAAATATATAAAAAATTTAAAGGAGTAAAAAGACATTCATTCATTCATTCATTCATCTTCTACCGCTTTATCCGATCTTCCATCGGGTCACGGGGAGCCTGTGCCTATCTCAGGCGTCTATAGGCATTAAGGCAGGATACACCCTGGATGGAATGCCAACCCATCGCAGGGCACACACACACATTCACACACACATTCATACACTAGGGACAATTTTCCAAGGTGCCAGTCAACCTACCATGCATGTTTTTGGACCGGGGGGAAACTGGAGAACCCGGAGAAAAAACCCCTGAGGCACGGGGAGAACATGCAAACTCCACACACACATGACCGAGACGGGAATCGAACCCGGATCCTGGCGGTGTGAGGCGAACGTGCTAACCACTACGCCACCGTGCCCCAGTAAAAAGACATCTTCTATATAAATATATAAAAAGTATAAAATGTCCAGTGTGAGGTGACCAGTGTAAAGTGGCCCGGGTTTATTGCGCAATCTTGTATAAGTTCAAACCAAATTTTGAGATTTGGCTTCTAGTTTTATTCTCTCTTTCGTATTATTGACAAAACAGGCATCATACAAATGTCAAAAAGCACTAAAAGCTATATAAAACTTAACTTTACATGTTAATAAAATGAGATTAATTTATTTTTCTAGGGTGCGAGAGGTGAAGATGGAGATGATGGCTCTGCAGTAAGAATGAATGTGTTTATCGAATTAATCTGCAATAATTTCCAATAACAATCGGTAAAGTAAACGTGTGTCCATTTGAAGGGACTTGACGGTGATCCCGGGAAACCTGGCTCTGTTGGACTTCCTGGATTGCCTGGAGATGACGTAAGTGTTCATCCACAATCTCTACTAATTGTTTGTTTGTGTTCTACAGTGCTGACATAGTCGATCAACTGTGTGAGTGATATTGAGGGTTAGTTACAGTGTGGTTACGTGTGTGTGGGACAAGGTAGGAAATAGGTGGAAGGAAATACAAAGAATGTTCACACCAGACTGAAGGAAAAAAAAAAACATGACGTCTTGTGGAGAATTTCTTTCCATTTCTTTCCATTTTCTCTCTAAGAATAGTTGTGGTTTAAAAACAGAAAACCTCATTTTCAGTCCAGAAACCAACAAAAGCAGTTCATAATTTGAGATACAATCAATTATTACATTCCTGGTCATTCCTGACCTTTGTCTTGTATAATTAAAATAAAAACATGAATGCAGTTAATTGAAATCAAATGTAATCCTAATTACATTTAATCCCAGCGATTAACATTTTAGGATTAAAAATCACTTTTATCGCATGCTTAATGAAATGGAATCGTTTCTTAAATGAAGCACATGGCATTTGTTTCTAGGTCTACACAATCTATTAAAACCTAAACGAGCGCTTAATGTGATTAATATAACTATCATAACCCCAAGTATTAACCATATATTTGTAATGATTTACATTTGGATGTAGCAGCTGGGATTTTCTTATTCATTCATGCCAGTGTTTCTCAATTCGAACTGTAGTGTACCTCTACCCTTTTCAATAATGCTTTCCCTGTTAATGATTTCTATCACAAGTTGGAATGCAAATACATGCATGGGGTGTGTGTGTGTGTACATATATTTGCTATGTATAAACATTTGCATATGCACATATGTAATTAAAGTGTAACAGGTTTCCAAGTAATGCCAAATGCATGGTTAGTTATAAGAACATATGTTTTTAGATAATGGTGTGCAGGGGGATATTCACTAGTTCTGTACCATTTTGATATACATAATATGTTGAAATGACTGTATAGACTTTTTTTTTTTTTTTTTTCTTCTGTGCTTTGTAGGGTTTAACTGGACCCACTGGAGATGCAGGCCCAGCTGGTCCCACTGGACAAAAGGTGCGTGAATACCTCCTCCGTTTTCTATTTCAAAGATTTAGTTAATTTAGTTCATTGTTATACATATTCATAGACCGTATTCTAGACTAAACAGGCCATGAACCTATTGTTATCAAGGATCATTTTTAATTGGTGCATTTATATATGTATTCAGGGAGAGCCAGGGAAACCTGGACCTCGGGGAGAAGCTGTGAGTTTTGGTTTTTGTTACATCCTTAACTATCCATAATCAGTGTCATTAATACTGGAATACATTTGCTGAAAATTTTATATAGTTTTAATCTTAATTTTAGGCACAATAGTAAAACTTTTTTTTGTGTTTTACTTTAATAACGTTAAAAATAATAAAGTTTAAGAAAGACAACTGTACATGCATTCATTTAAAGTTTGAAATCAATTCTAACAGGAAAGAATAGTGAGGGCGTATATAAAAAAAAGGGTCTATTCACTCTTATTTGTTCTAGGGTATTGGACCTGATGGACCCTTGGTAAGTTCTTATCCTTTTCTTTCTCTCTCAGTTGTGAAACCTGCTGCCAAAGACAGTTATATTACACAAAAAAATGGTCTCAACAGTTTGTATGTAAGATTGTGTACTGCTTATGCAGGGACCCCCAGGACCTGGTGGACTTCCAGGTGATCTTGGTAAAGTTGGCCCTCCTGTGAGTAATAGTTTGTTTATCTCACACAAGAATCATGAAAACATTATTTCACTGATTATACTAAAAAATAATTTTCAAAATGTTCAACACTAATTATGTTAGCTGCATGGGAACATTTAAGTAAATCATTGTATTTATATAAAAAAAAAATATTATGTTAATTATAATCTTCTTATATTTTGTTTCTTGTGAAATAGGGGGCCATGGGTGTCAGAGGGCCACAGGGACCCCGTGGGCCAACAGGACCCCGTGTAAGAAATACCATAAAAATACCATACCATAGAATACCATATATAGATAGAGAGAACTGATAACATTGTAAATATAACAGCAATAACAATAATGATATTAGAACAAATGTGCTCTAGTTTTATTTAATATATATATATATATATATATATATATATATATATATATATATATATATATATATATATATAAATAAATAATATATATATACTGTATTTCATTGCCTTGTATCCATATGTCCAGTGACAATAAAGTTGAATCAAATCTAATCTAGTCTAATGTAATCTAATCTATTGCACACACTTGCACATAAGATATGTAAATGCACTACAATTCTTTTAACGATATGTTGTTGTGATAAAAAGAAATGCACTTAACTGGTCTAGTTCTGTTAATTGTAATAAAGCACAGTTTGAGACACGTCTGTAGCCACATGGGCACATAAGCAATAAAATCAGTTTTATTATGTGATTTCATCAAATGATCTTAAAAGAAGTCCTCTTAATTTTAGGGTGCTGCTGGCATACACGGTGGGACAATGGAACTGGTAAAACGAATTTATAGCAATTCCTACTTTGTATTTGTCTATTTTGTTTATGGTTTTTGATTTGTGCTTCTAAAATATTTCACTTGCCTTCCAGTGCCCCAACGCTTGTTCAGCGGGCACACCTGGCCACCCTGGACTACCTGGCATGAAAGTGAGAAATTCATAAAAGAAACAAATTTCGCATTTATGAAAGTGGACACATCCTTATTAGATTTTGTTTATTCATTTGTGAAGATTGTCATGTTGTTGTATTAAACCTAGATTGTAGTCATCACAATATTATTTATTTAACAGGGCCACAAAGGGGCAAAGGGTGAGACTGGAGTGCCTGGTAAACAGGGACACACGGTAAAAAACCTTTTTCTGTAAATCTTGAATCTTTTTACATAGAATGCTTTGAGACGGTTAGTGGTACAGCGTTGATATATAATTATATATATATAATTGATTAATTGCTATTAAATATCGCAACCTATGTGACTCCCCATTACACACACACCACACACATATATATATATATATATATATATATATATATATATATATATATATATATATATATATATATATATATATCTATATGGTGCACAAATGTGTGGTATAAAAGATAAACACAATCCCTTATGAATGTTTTATGCTCTTAAATAATTGTTTTGGTACATTTTAGTTTTTGTAGTTGTCATATTGTGTTTTCCATTCAAGATAAATACAAAACTATCTTTAAAATAGCTTTTTTTATCTTAACTTATCGAAAAGAAAGAATTGATTTCAATATTCTGTAACGTATATGTGACAAATAAAGGCTCTTCTAATCTCTGTTCTTATCATGGGTCCCTGTGGTGGCCACAATTTTAACTCACTTTTTTTGATGTACTGATGTTAAAATCGTCTTGAAACTTGAGTACTATGTTACAATTGCCAAAGGTGGAAAATGTAAAATTCTGTACTCAAGTAAAAGCACTGCTAGTTCGGCTGAAAGTTCGAAGTACAAGAAATTAAACAAGTTGTAAAAATTTACTGGGGTAGTATAAAGTAAAAATTTAAGAAGTAAAAATTTACTGGGGTATAAAGTAAAAAACTGGGGTAGAAGTATAAAGTAAAAATTTACTTGGGTAGAAGTATAAAGTAAAAATTTACTGGGGTAAAGTAAAAGTATAAAATAAAAATTTACTGAAGTAGTAGAGTATAAAGTAAAAATTTACTCAGGTAAAAGTATAAATAAAAATTTACTCAGTAGAAGTAAAATAAAAATTACTCAGGTAGAAGTATAAAGTATTTAAGGTAAAAATTTACTGGGGTAGAAGTATAAAGTAAAAATTTACTACTCGGGTAAAAATTTAAGTATAAAGTAAAAATTTACTCAGGTAGAAGTATAAAGTAAAGTAAAAATTTACTCTAGAAGTATAAAGTAAAATTACTCGGGGTAGAAGTATAAAGTAAAAAAATTTACTCAAGTAAAAACTCAAGTAGGTAAAGTATAAAGTAGTAGAAGTATAAAGTAAAAATTTACTCAGGAAGAAGTATAAAGTAAAAATTTACTCGGGGTAAAGTATAAAGTAAAAATTTACTCAGGTAAAAATTTACTAGGTAGAAGTATAAAGTAAAAATTTACTCAGGTAGAAGTATAAAGTAAAAATTTACTCAGGTAGAAGTATAAAGTAAAAATTTACTCAGGTAGAAGAAGTAGGTAGAAGTATAAAGTAAAAATTTACTCAGGTAGAAGTATAAAGTAAAAAATTACTCAGGTAGTATAAAGTAAAAATTTACTCAGGTAAAGTATAGTAAAAATTTACTCAGGTAGAAGTATAAAGTATAGAAGTATAAAGTAAAAATTTACTCAAGCAGAAATATAAAGTAAAAGATTACTTGGGTAGAAGTATAAAGTAAAAATTACTCAAGCAGAAATATAAAGTAAAAGATTACTTGGGTAGAAGTATAAAGTAAAAATTTACTCAAGCGGGTAGAAGTATAAAGTAAAAATATAAAGTAAAAGATTACTTGGGTAGAAGTATAAAGTAAAAATTTACTCGGGTAGAAGTATAAAGTAAAAATTTACTCAAGCAGAAATATAAAGTAAAAGATTACTTGTAAAAAATTACTCAGGTAGAAGTATAAAGTAAAAATTTACTCGGGAAGTATAAAGAAGTATAAAAAAAAATTACTGCCGTATAAAGTAAAAATTTACTAGAAGTATAAAGTAAAAATTTACTCAGGTAAAAGTATAAAGTAAAAATTTAACTCAGGTAGAAGTATAAAGTAAAAATTTACTCAGTAAAGGGTAGAAGTATAAAGTAAAAATTTACTCAAGCAGAAATATAAAGTAAAAAATTACTTGGGTAGAAGTATAAAGTAAAAATTTACTCGGGGTGAAGTATAAAGTAAAAATTTACTCAAGCAGAAATATAAAGTAAAAATTACTTGGGTAGAAGTATAAAGTAAAAATTTACTCAGGTAGAAGTATAAAGTAAAAAATTACTCGGGTAGAAGTATAAAGTATAAAGTAAAAAATTACTCAGGTAGAAGTATAAAGTAAAAATTTACTCAGGTAGAAGTATAAAGTAAAAATTTACTCAGGTAGAAGTATAAAGTAAAAATTTACTCGGGTAGAAGTATAAAGTAAAAATTTACTCAGAAGTAGAAGTATAAAGTAAAAAATTTTACTCAGGTAGAAGTATAAAGTAAAAATTTACTCAGGTAGAAGTATAAAGTAAAAATTTACTCGGGTAGAAGTATAAAGTAAAAATTTACTGGCGGAAGGTCTGGGAAGTAGAAAGTCGGGGTAGTTACTTTGTAATAAGATAGTAAAGTAGGAAAAAACGAATAAGGTCGAAGAATAAAGTAAAAAGTTACGACAGTTTTAGTACAAATTTACTTGGGTAGAAGTACATATTTAAGTAGGTCGTACTCTGGGCTTAAAATAGTAATATCAAGGTAAAGCAGAAAGTAAAAATTACTCCGGTGTGAGTTAAATTAAAATTTATGTCGTAAAGAAAAGATCAAAAAACTAAAAGAGAGTAAAATTTACTCAGTAAAAGTAAAGAGTAAAATGACCTGTTTTTAATTGCAGGAAAACATTTACAAATAAAATAATTTTTGCTTTGTTGCTTTCCTTGTGTCATGTCGTGTCATGTATAGTTGACGGAAAGGAGGGGGGGGGCATGCCGAGTCTCGATTCGGGTTCAAGCTATACATGTGCTTCTCTATATTTTTACGTCGTTGCTTTTGCGCACCACTATTTGAGATAATGCTGACTTAAATGATCTTTCCCCTACTGGGAAACTTTTTTGACTCATTTGACTACAATACCACATTGAACTCAAGCGAAGCCAACACATATGAACGTAAGAGCTGCATGAAGCCGGGCAAATCATTTCATATGATACTTAAATCCCGAAACCGAAACAGGAAATAGAGATAGCTCAATTGTGCATTTGTCCCTATTAATTACTTACCCTTTATTGCACTTCTATTGCGGTCGCATAAATATGGCCAGGGGGTTTTACGTCATAAGAATGTGACCGGTAGTCAACTGTTCCTGCATCACTGCATCTATTTTGTCCGTCTCCATCGTTCCTGTGAGTTTAGCATGTTTAATCTCCCACCCATCAATCGATCATTGCGATGGTTTCCGCTGTGCGAGTTGTATTTATTTATTTATTTATTTTTTACTCAGTAACAAATATGATTTAAAATGTAGCGAAGTGCAATATTTCAAAACACAACTTACTTTAAGTAAAAGTAAAATGACATATTTTAAATAGTAAAGTACACAAAAAACTACCTCAATCACAGTAACGCGAGTAAATGCTAAATGCTAACACCTATAATTGCTATTCATTACTGTAATGTAAAATAATTTATATTGGATTTACATATATGTTTAGTGGTATGAAACAATAGTATAGTATTCTAGCATATAGTCTAGCTACTATATATGTATATAGTAGTGTATATAGTATATTATATATATATATATTATATATATATATATATGTATATATATATATAGTATATATATATATGTAAGAAATTGAATGAATGTATTCCTTCCCTTTTTTTTCAGATAGCCTTGTGCATTGTTCTTGGCCCACTTCTTTTCTTTTTCATAAATGTTGATTTATATTTTTAGTTAATTAGTCAATTAGAGATTGCTGCTATATTTAATAAAAATTCATTACCTTCACCAGGGAGAGGTTGGAGAACAAGGTTCATCTGGAGATGTCGGATCCCAAGGCCCAGTAGTGAGTGCTTTAACATCTTGATTCCATCTACAGCCTTCGCACAGCGTTTGCGTTGTCGTCTGTATCTCAAAGGCTGCAATCACCACTTTTGCTTTCTGTTTTTAGGGACCCCAGGGAATTCAAGGTGCTATGGGAATTATGGGTTCTAAAGGGGAGGTGGTAAGTAAAGATTTCGAAATTAAAGTTTTTTGATGACTGTTTCACTTCATACATCATAAAAATATATATTACCTTATATTTATATATACTTATATTATATTATATATATATTTTAGTTTATATGAGCTGACATATGCATCATTGCTTATTGAAACTCTAGAACAAAGCCATACATTAATTTACCTAGCATATCGTATATATATGCACTTATGAAAGTGGTATTTAGCTTTGAATGATAGCGTGTTTTCTGATGATAGAGAAAATGCTTAGACACACTTTACAGTTACAGTTTTTTCCCCCTCTCAGGCCGGCCCTTCTAATATTCTTCCCCATATCAGCCTATGAGAGAGGATTATCATGACAATAAGGCACATGTCTATTTGTAGGAACACACTTGTGTATGTGCTTTCTTCAGAATTGCAGAATCACACGCACTAGACACGCTTATGGAATCCAACACATTTTCTTTCAGGGAGCACGAGGCAATGATGGAGATCCAGGTCCCCAGGGGATTAGTGGTGCCACTGTAAGTTTGATTGACACTATTTTCTTTTATTGACCTGATAAAAATAAAAATAATAAATAATATAATATGAATATAATAAATAATGTATAATATAATATAAATAATAATGAATAATTTTTATAAATATAATACATATTTTTTATTCTGATCATTTATGACTATTTATTATAATAATAAAAATTCTGATTTTCTCTTTCCATGAAATAAGAATTGTCCACTGTGAAAAATAGACTGTAATGTGAAACATATCAATAAGTTGATGGTTACAGGTCTACTACAGGTCAACTATAACAGCTTGTCAGTAGTGGGTCCTCAAATCTATAACCATCATGATAAGCCAGGAAAGGTGCCACTGATCTATCATCAGTAAAATGGGAGGGGGTGCAGCTCAGTGGTCTAAGGCACTGGGTTACTGATGGGAAGATCCGGGTTCGAGCCCCGGTATCGCCAAGCTGCCTTGGGTCCTTGAGCAAGACCCTTAACCCTCTGTGCTCCAGGGGCGCCGTATCATTCCTGACCCCAGCGGGGGGTACCAACAGCAAGCTGGGATATGCGAAGAAAAGAATTTCACTGTGCTGTAATGTATATGTGACATATAAGCCATTCTATTGTATTAACTAGATAGTAGTGCTAGCTGTGGTGGATCATTGGTTAAGATTTTGTGTTATGGATAAGATGTTTGTGTGTTTAAATCCCACTGCCTTGTGTGGATCCTTTATCCTACATCATCATGATGGGCCAAAATCTACATTATTTATTAATTTTTACATTGATATATTGCACTGACATACTGCATTGTGGGATAACACATGTTTCATTTTATAGGGTGACCATGGCCCAAGAGGGTTAATGGGAGAATCTGGTCCAAGAGGAGAACAAGTATGTATAAGAACTAAAACTCACTATCCCATCCGTTCTGGTAACGATTCTTATTTTGTTCCAGATCTGCTAAGCAGTAATTGTTGTTTGAAATATATTAATCTATATTTTCAGGGACCCCAGGGGCAAAGAGGCATCACGGGTCTTCCGGGACCAAAGGGTGAAAGTGTAAGTACAGCAAATCAGCTTAGCATACAATTTAATGACATTTTCGGAGATGTAGTCCAGATCTAGTGCTATGTTGAAAAAGATATTTATTCTGCATTACATCATCGTTCCCCAGGTTCCATATGCATTCCAATGCATTCATGTAAAGAATATATTTGTTTTTCCAGATATTCAACAACATGAAACACCGGTGTAATAAAAATGCGTAAAAATGTTGGCTGTTAAGCTGTTAATATAGTTTATTATTTTACTATATCAAGTTTATTTGGATCCGGGTTCGATTCCCGTCTCGGTCATGTGTGTGTGGAGTTTGCATGTTCTCCCCGTGCCTCAGGGGTTTTTTCTCCGGGTTCTCCGGTTTCCCCCCGGTCCAAAAACATGCACGGTAGGTTGATTGGCACCTTGGAAAATTGTCCCTAGTGTATGTCCCTAGTGTGTGAATGTGTGTGTGAATGTGTGTGTGCCCTGCGATGGGTTGGCATTCCATCCAGGGTGTATCCTGCCTTAATGCCCATAGACGCCTGAGATAGGCACAGACTCCCCGTGACCCGAGGGAAGATCGGATAAAGCGGTAGAAAATGAATGAATGAATGAAGTTTATTTGTCATATGTACAGTGACCATTTGTACACTGACATTCTTAACTGAAGCTCCATTCAACTACAGCAATGTAAGAATTAAACATAAGAAACGCAATAGGGGAGAAAAAAGAAAAATATAAAATAATAATGAGGCTTAAAATGGTCTGTATAGATATTATACATGCATATACGTATTCTATATTCTCATCAAATTATGGGAGGCAGAAATAAACAAGGAAAATGTATACACCAGGAACATTTAGAACTGCGTGATTGTTTTCTTGGATATACTCACTTATTAGCAAACCAGTATGAATACATACATGTATGTCCTCAAATGTGACGCTTCAAACCCATTGCCACACATGTCATATCATTTCTTTTCTATTTTTAAGGGCTTACCTGGTGTAAATGGGCGTGATGGAATTCCTGGATTACCTGGTGTTAAGGTATATAAATAGAGGGCTCTAACTATATGGCATTTACAGTAATTACATTAAGACTCTGGATATTTTATACAGGGCAGCTCTGGGAAACCCGGAAACCCTGGAGAGGTTGGGCTTCAAGGACTACCGGTACGTTTCACATATAAACTCCCCCAAAAAGCCACAATATTTTGCATTACATTCTATTTTATACCTTTTTAATAAACATATTTAGACATTTCGCTGTATAAATACAAGAGAATAAGACAATTACTATCAGGCAAGCCCTGTTAATAATACCCACAGGCATCATAGACACACTAATATACTGCATACTTCAGCAGTCTGCATAGATTGGCTTTGATTACATTTAATTTAGATTTTAATTCTTATATTTGTATGGGCTGTCTAGACAAACAAATTCAAGCAACTGCAAATGATATTGTAGTAAAAACGCCAAGTAATGACGTAGCATGGTCAATTAAAAAGAAAGGCATTTATACTGTTTCAAGTTTCTTTAAACTTGCTTAAGCATATATACTTACATGTAGAAATAGGTATGTCAATGATTGCTTGAACACATAAGCAAGATTTACTTTAAAGTGAGAGTAGATGTTCATTTATTATGTAATGCAATAAAGAATTCGACTTGATTTGTGTAAATATCTATATCGCGTTGTTGCTACCATATATTTGTTTATGTAGGGCTTACCAGGTGTTACAGGAGCAAAGGGAGCTGCTGGTGAAAAAGTAAGAAACCATCTTTGGATTCCTAATATTTTAGAACTAGCCTGCGAGTAAACATGTTATGACTGAAGAACGTTCCTTTAAAATGTCGTGTCAGTTTGCTTAAGAAACATTTCTTCCAGATTCTGTAAAATATGCATGAAATATACCATTCACTCAGTTATTTACTCAGTTATGTTATTTTTGCCACCAATAATCACTGGTTTTGACATTTTGACCAAAACTAGGGAATGGTATAGTCTGGTGAATTGAAGAACCTGAAGATAAGGTGATTGCTGGGTGACTTGTGAAAGGGGGACTTTTTTAAACAAATTAAGAGGATGATACTGTTTGCTTTGCTCTGGTTTAGCACACATAATGTGTTGCACTCTAATGAAAATGTAAGGACTCTGGATCCGTTTAATAGTTGTGTAATGGGTTTTAATGGTAATTTAACCTTCTACACTTAAGCATGCATTCTCGCCTTTCTTTCCAAAGTCTCCACATTCATCATGTAGAAGTAGACCTTTACTGAATCAACAATATAGTTTAGTTAGTTGATTGCCCATGATTAACCTTATTTGTAGTGACTTCTACATTCTAGTGCTCAACAAGCTCAAGAACTATTATGGCCATTGTTCATTTAATCGAACACTATTGGAATAGTAGGGGCAAGGTGGTTTAGTGTTTAGCACGTTCGCCTCACACCGCCAGGGTCCGGGTTTGATTCCCGTCTCGGCCATGTGTGTGTGGAGTTTGTATGTTCTCCCCGTGCCTCAGGGGTTTTTCTTTGGGTTCTCCGGTTTCCTCCCGGTCCAAAAACATACACGGTAGGTTGATTGGCCCATTGGAAAATTGTCCCTAGTGTATCAATGTGTGTGTGAATGTGAATGTGTGTGTGCTCTGCGATGGGTTGGAATTCCATCCAGGGTGTATCCTGCCTTAATGCCCATAGACGCCTGAGATAGGCACAGACTCCCCGTGACCCGAGGGAAAATCGGATAAAGCGGTAGAAGATGAATGAATGAATATTGGAATAATGTTTTGGGGGATCATTTCAGTAGGTAATATATTCTTAGCTCATATGGTAAAAAGTGGTACCCTTGTAATCTATAAGCTCTACAAAAGCCTGCATCTTAGTATTAGACTCACTGACTCACAACCTGTCAAGTTTCATATGACTAAGATTAACTATTGTAGATTTAAGGTAGATTAAATGTCTAGGTGGCATAATGATGTTGAGAACATTTCTCTCTCTCTCTCTCTCTCTCTCTCTCTCTCCTACACTTTGTTTTATATACAGTAGTTCCCCAAAATATAATCATTCAGATATTGCGACTCTGAAATTTCGTGACGTGATGTTAAAGATTACATATCCCAAAGATTTCATATTTGAATACCTAACACTATTTTGATTGTAGGGCAAAGTCGGACAGCCAGGCCTTGTTGGAACTATGGGATCGGCTGGAAAGCCTGTAAGTTATGCCATAATTTGCATGATATGAAAGTAAATACAAATGATTAGAATAGATAATCGGACTCAAATTTCATGTTTATTTCCAGGGAGAACGTGGAGAACAGGGAAATGTTGGACCAGCCGGCCCTATTGGTGGACCGGTAAGTGCTAAGATTCTTAATATTGTGGCATACCAGAAGTATTGCATTTCAAATGTTTTGAACTATTTCTTTTATGTTTAAGGGAGATAGAGGTGAGCAAGGGCCATCTGGACCTATGGGGAACCCAGGAGCCAGAGTAAGTGAATTTGTGGATCCTATTATGTGACTATTAGTTTCCCTTAATAGGGTATGTTTGGGTTGGGATTTTGAATTTCACAGTCATTTCATTTGCAGTCATTTCATCTACGGTTTGGAAATCCAATGAGCACCAATGAGCACTCGCTACTAAATGTTTAGCCCAGGTGTAATTGGGAGGCAGCAAGAATGTTAAGTAGCGGAGGCGGATTCTCATTTCTTTACTCTTATCAACATTTAGAAACTGTCTTTACACTATTTAACACCCTGGTTCACCACCTCTCAATACGCTGACTCTTTATTATTGTTAATGAGGCCCAGTAGTAGTCCCAGTAAAGTTTCTCCAGCAAACATGATATTATTTGAACTGCATTTTGTAGAACAGACTTGGGTTTAGAGTGTAAATAGACAGTGGACCGAGAGTGAAAGAACAGCCATGGGAAACCCAGCAGTCAGTGGTGGTTGTCCTCGAGAGCCCAATAGACTATTTTTTCAAGCATAAAGTCCAGAATCCATTTACAGAAGAGATATATAGATAGATAGATAGATAGATAGATAGATAGATAGATAGATAGATAGATAGATAGATAGATAGATAGATTGAGATAGATAGATTGATTTAGGCACATAGCCAGGGTTTGGAGTACTAATCACTGGAATTGTTTATGTAAACAAGGTTTAAAATGTCCTATGGGTCAACATGCTGGTGGAATCAGAATATGCTGCCTGCAGGTTGTTTATTGCACTTTATAGTGACTTTATAGGTGGCAAAAAAATGTAGTAGCTTTAGACCATAAACCATTCACCCATTCAATTATAATCAGTATAAGTTCAGATATGAAGTTTAAGAACATGATGGAAAATGTCAATTGTTTGCAGGGCCCCAAAGGTGACCTTGGTCTTCCTGGACTTCCTGGAGCCCCAGGTATGCCCGGAGAGAAAGGGGAGAGGGTAAGGACCGCTCAAAATCCTGTTTCAGGAAATAATTAGTACTTTGATATTCAATGATGTAATTCAATGTCGATGATTCTGTAATGTAATAGAAGCGAGTGATCTTGCTAATTTATTTTAATCTAATTCAAATGTATTCTGACACACACACACACACACACACACACACACACACACACTCACTCAGACACACTCAGTGAAAGACAAGAACTCATCGTCATGTATAGAGCTATTTCTGGAAGCTATTTCTGATGCAAAGCAATGGGAAAACATTTATCAGAGGACTGCACAATCACTTTGTATACACAAAAAAGGAGGACTTCTGTTTTACTGGTGATAGTGGTGTAACTCATCATGGTATCTCAATCGGAGGAACTTAAATGGGCTTCATCAGAGGCAGAATAAACAGAAGAATTTAGGCTGGCTGTTCTCTCACCAGACTTTAAGGGAATTGCAGGAGCTTGGAGGATGAAACCCCCAAAACAAACAACTGAAAGAAGCAGCGGTTAAAGCATGCACAAAACAAGCATGTAACAGTTTGGTGCTGACAGTTGTTTGATGACTTGCTGCAGTATCTCTCTCTCTCTCTCTCTCTCTCTCTCTCTCCCTCTTTCTCCCTCTCTCTCCTCATAAATATACGTAGGACAAATCACAAACCAAAACAAACCCCCAAGTGAGAATGGGTTCTCTGTTGTGTCTGGTTCCTCCCAAGGTTTCTTCCTGTTAACCTACAGGGAGTTTTTCCTTGCCTCTGTCGCCTCGGCTTGCTCAACAAGACACAATCAGAACTGATTTTCATTTCCACACATTACAGTTAAGTATATTATGTAAAGCTGCTTTGCTACAATGACAATTGTAATTGTCTCCATGTGTGTGTGGAGTTTGCGTGTTCGCTCCGTGCCTCAGGGGGTTTTTCTCCGGGTTCTCTGGTTTCCTCCCGGTCCAAAAACATGCACATAGGTTGATTGACACCTTGAAAATTGTCCCTAGTGTGTGAGTGTGTGAATATGAGTGTGTGCCCTGTGATGGGTTGGCATTCCATTCAGGGTGTATCCTGCCTTAATGCCCATAGACGCCTGAGATAGGCACAGGCTCCCCGTGACCCGAGGGAAGATCGGATATAGCGGTAGAAGATGAATGAATGAATGAATGAATTGTAATTCCATGCTTTGGAGATTGTCAGTACAATTCATGGTCAGTTGAATCAGATGAAACCCTGTTTTATAAAAGGCCAGAACACAAGCATTTCTCAAGTTTTTGTGGATAAAATTCTCCACCTATCTTCAATGTCTATTAGAACTTATCGAAAGCGAAGACTCTTTAGATGGTCCTTTGAGACGGATAATACCACCCTTGAAGACAACATGCAGTCATAACAGGACATGGATCCAACTGTTCCAGTTGAGACATCCGACAGTCTACAGCCTACGAGCCAAATTCCAGTCTCCAGTGTAGATACTAGCAGTGTTTCCCCCTCCAGCTGCCCTGATTGACACTGTGACATTGCTGCTAGGAGACCACTCAAATCACCTCCACTTGCTTATTCAAAGTGCAGAAGAATTTCGGGATCTATTCACACGATAGTATCATGACTGACAGATCTACAGGAAGAAATTCAAAGGCAGACAGTAGAGGAAATGAAAGCTGAAGAGCAGGGTGACTCGATCAACAAGCATGGCAAGCAATTTTTGAGAAAGAGATCAAGAAAAGCAAGGTCGCAAACTGGAAGTAGAGAGAGAGAGAGAGAAAGAGAGATGATTTTCTCTGAGAACATCAAAGGAAAAGTCACCCACTGGAAGACGAGACAAGTAATTCCCACAAGGATAAAGAAAGGCTCGCTCTGGAACTTGAGAAACAGCATCATATTAAACAGAAGGAAATTTCAATGGAATAAGTACATATTGTGGCCTCTTCTCAGAGGGTCGAAAAGTTACTTGAAAGGTTACTCGAAAGAGTAGAATAGTATATAATCCACACTGCATTTACTGCTGGTAAACTGGATTTATTTACTGGAAGTATAGTTACCCACAGGGGCACGGTGGCTTAGTGGTTAGCACGTTCGTCTCCCACTGACAGGGTTCGGGTTCGATTCCCCGTCTCGGCAATGTGTGTGTGGAGTTTGCATGTATATGCATGGTAGGTTGATTGTCACCTTGGAAAATTGTCCCTAGTGTATGAATGTGTGTGTGATTGTGAATGTGTGTGTGTGCCCTGCGATGGGTTGGCATTCCATCCAGGGTGTATCCTGCCTTAATGCCAATAGACACCTGAGATAGGCACAGACTCCACGTGACCTGAGGGAAGAAGATGAATGAATGAATGAATAGTTACCCACTCAAAGTATTGCTGAAGAGGTATCTTCAGGGTCTGCCAGTCCCAGCCTTATAGTGAAACCAGTGCTGTTAATTGGTTCCACAGATTTCCACATTTGCAACATCTCGGACGTGGGTTGTGTGGGTTGATACTCTAGCAGTCTGCCATAGGAAGGTGTTGGAACCTAAATGCAGAGACATGCTCGGGAGGCAAAAGTACATAGTCTTTATTGAAGAAACCAAGGAGGCAAAAATAAACCGAAGTAAATGTCAACACAGGACAAAGTCTATCAGTCCTCAAACAACAAAGGCTGCTCCAAAATCTGCCACTGAAACAGTAAATCAGAGCAAAAATTAAACACTAAATGGCAATAATGCGAGAAAACAATGTTGACAATAACAAGAAGGAAAAGGCACAACCAGGAAAGGAAAGCACTAGGGAAGACGGGAGGCTCTTAACTAATACAGAGGAAGAACAAAACACAAAAGAACAACAGTAAAGCAGAAAAGGGTAAACAGTGGGAGCTAGAAAACAGGGTGAAACCTCAACTACTATAGACAGAGACAGGACAAACTAGGGAGAACAGACTGGAGAAGGGAGAACTAGTGAACAGGGTGCACAGGGGACACGGAAACAAGAAGATATCAAGTATAAGAAATAACAGAATAAAGGAGGTAGAGAAATAATGACAAGGGAATGCAACACAAAATAGGACTCTGGAAAACAATGCTCAAGTCTGGAATAAAACAATGCTAGGACTAAAACAGTCAACTAATGAGAGCACTCAAAGGCACAGCAAGGTAACATGGGTGCACATCACATCACACAAATCACACAAAAGGCAAAATGAAAGCAGGACTAGAGGGATAAAAGGAGACTAAAAATGCAGCTAAGGGAAAGCAAAGAACTTACAGGGACTAAAGAATGCAGAGAACTCAAAACTCCAAATAAAATAGGGGGGCAGAAACAGAAACACAGTAACACAAACTGCCAAAAGAAACAAATCCAACAAAGACAAAAGCGAATGGGGGAATTGGGAGGTTAAGGGATAGGGAATAGGGCATAGGGAGTAGTTTGTAAAATGAAATAATATTTATTAAAAAATAATTATGGGTAAGGGGCCTGGTGGCTTAGTGGTTAGCACGTTCGCCTCACAGCACCATGGTCCGGGGTCGAGCCCCGTCTCGGCCATATGTGTGTGGAGTTTGCATGTTCTCCCCGTACCTCAGGGTTTTTTTTTCTCCTCCGTTTTCCCCCGGTCCAAAAACATGTGTGGTAGGTTGTTTGGCACCTTGGAAAATTGTCCCTAGTGTGTTTGTGTGTGCTTGTGTGTGTGTGTGTGTGTGTGCGCCCTGAGATGGGTTGGCATTCCATCCAGGGTGTATCCTGCCTTAATGCCCATAGACACCTGAGATAGACACAGGCTCCCCGTGACCCGAGGGAAGATCGGATAAAGCGGTAGAAGATGAATGAATGAATGATTAATTATGTTATTCTTTATGATCAATGTCACAGGGGGATTCTGGTGAAGTTGGATCTAAAGGAGAACAGGTGAGGATTTGATCGATTTATGGCTATGCCCAAATTTCAACTGAAAATAATATCATAAAATTTTTCCTTGTGGTAAAATGTCTTTGTTCTAGGGAGTACAAGGTGCGGAGGGAAACCCCGGAGACAAAGGAGATTTTGTACGTTGAATAAGTTTACTTATATAATAAATGTATTTGCACTGATCATACAGATATTTTATTATAACACTTTTTTTTTATGTAATGGAATTTCTATCATGTCTTTTCAGGGGGAGCCTGGAGAGCCTGGGCCAAAGGGAGCAGTGAGTTTTGGGTTAAATTAACTTAGATGAGCTATATTGATGTATTTTAATTACTCTCAGGGTTGTTTTATTGTTGTTGATATGGGTTGTTTGTTGAATGACTATTCTAATGAGTCTTTTTCTTTTAATGTCAGACTGGTAATCAAGGAGAACCCGGGAACAGAGGCCCTGAGGGCGCCCGTGGACAGCCTGGTATTGAAGGACCCCCTGGTAGTGCTGGACCCCGTGGTGTTCAGGGGAACAGAGGAGCTCCAGGACCTCGTGGTTCTCAGGGTCCAGCAGTGAGTCTTTTATATAGTCTTCAATATATAGGGAAAATAAAAAACAGTTTTCAATGTTTGTTCAAACATTTAAAGGGTATTTACAGTTCAATGAATTGTAAACAGAACACAGTAACTTAAAATCTCTTAAAATTATGCAGGTGCAAAGTGTTCGCCTAATTTATATTATATACAATTTGTTTAATGTGATGAAAAGGCCACAAGCATGTAAGATCCCACAACCTCATGTATACTAATATATATTAAAACTAGACAAGGGACATTTCCTGAAGAATATGTGAGCGATGCTTGCCGATGCAAACCGAAGATCCGGGTGTGACCCCTTAGAGCCTGGTCCGTTTAATATTTAGCGTTTACTTCGAAATGCTAGCTCGTTCGGAGAGACGCGTATTTAGACACCAAAAATGCCCATTTTGGGCATTTTTTCAGGAGAGGGCGGGGCCAGTAATGCACGTGACATCATAAATTATCCACTCATGTCGATGTGCCAAGCGTTTAGATATGTCACGTGACCTTGTGTTCGAGTTTGCATATTTTTCACATTTGCGCCAATGTGACGCCATGCGGCAGTCATATGTTCGCAACCTCCTCCATCTCACCTACGAACTGATATGCGCACACGGGTGAACACGGTCCGAACAGTGGAGCATCAAATTTCCCCATTCATTCTCCATCGGGCCGGAATGTCGCGGCTTTCCCCAAATTCCTAACAGGTATGGGATTCGGAAGGTATATGACAATATGACAAGGACAATATATGATCCACTCCGGACCCCCTATGAGTGGATATGCCATATGTGCATGTATAGGCCGAGCTGTGAGGCATGAAAGTTCGGCCCCATTCATTTCCTATGGGAAAAAATTCCTGCTTTTTGGTCCCGGGTTCGGAATTCTGCAGGGTGATTCCTTATAAAAGTAATCGCACACCTCATACCATCGGGCCGCACGATACGAGGTATGATTCGTGACGATCAGACCAAAACTGCGGGATTAGTTACATGCGGAAAAGTTGACCGAATCTAGAGAGAGATCATAATAGCAATCTCTGCTTTTGCAAGCATCACTATGTACATAAAAAGCACATGAATATAATGAATTGCATAACTAACTTATCAGAGGTTTTTTACATATCTTAAATACGACAATGACAGTGTTAGTGAATGTAAAGTGTCTGTTTTCAGGGGAAAGAACCTGGTGATCAACACATCAAGCAAGTTTGTATGCGGGTAATGCAGGGTAAGTGAGAACACAAAAAGAAGCTTTATTTATCAGAACTTTCCAGTCAATTTTTTCTTAATGGACTTCTTTATTACACCTTTAGCATTATAATTAAAAAAGGAATACTTCAAGTTCAAACTTTATTTATTTCCAATTAAAATGGAAGCATCTCAGAGTTTATTTTCTAGCCAAATGTAAACAAAATCGATGGATGCCTACATTAATGCTATAACTGCTATAATGTGCAGTAGGTAGTAGGCATTATAAGAATCACATGCTATGTTTTTTGGCCCTATATTTTTTGGGAATAGAAATGAATAGAATTATAAAAAAAGGGCATATCATTTTAACATTATGTGTTTGTTTTCATAGAGCAATTGGCCCAGCTAGCGGCCAGTTTGAGGAGGCCCGAGTCTGGTGCTATTGGTCTGCCTGGCAGGCCTGGTCCCCCTGGTGCTCCAGGTCCACCGGGAGACAACGGTTTCCCTGGACAAGCTGGTGCAAGAGGACTCCCTGGCCTCAAAGGACCTCCTGGATCAACGGGTCTCAAAGGGCCTAAAGGTGTGATACAGTTTGTTGTGGCTATCTAATTATATATCTATAGTCTATATAGTCTCTGTCTATATATATCTATATATATATATATATATATATATATATATATATATATATATATATATATATATATATATATATATATATATATATAATTTTTGTGTGTGTATATTCTGGTGAAATTGGTAAATTTATATCTACAGGTGAAATTGGAGACAGAGGTGACAGAGGGCAAACAGTACGAGGACCAAAAGGGATGTCAGGGGCACCAGGCTTACCAGGTTCGTTCCAGGACGTAGCTCATTAGCCGAAAAGCTTATATGAAATAATGTAAACTATAATAATAATAATACCTTCCAGACAAGCAAAAATATTACTTTTATAATGATGATAAAACAAATATGTTATAATATTATTTCACAATAGCATTTAATAACTGGCTAATGATGAGAATAGAATGACAAGCGGTGACCAGAGTATAATCTAGCAAGTGTTCTCTTTTGTACCGTAGGTTGTTTAAGCTACATACATACAACTTTCTCATGCTGAACCCCATGTATGCGCATAGACGAGCTTCACAACTGAGAATTTAAAGCAACAGAACACTTATGTTCTACAATAACTATGCCTTAATATATAAAAGTGGAAAACATTCTTTACTGACTTCTTTACCTCTAAGTACTTTCATTCATTCATTCATTCATCTTCTACCTCTTTATCCGATCTTCCCTCGGGTCACGGGGAGCCCGTGCCTATCTCAGGCGTTTATGGGCATTAAGGCAGGATACACCCTGGATGGAATGCCAACCCATAGAAGGGCACACATACACACACACTCACACTCTAGGGACAATTTTCCAAGGTGCCGATCAACCTACCGTGCATGTTTTAGGACCGGGAGGAAACCGGAGAACCCAGAAAAAAACCCATGAGGCACAGGGAGAACATGCAAACTCTACACATACATGACCAAGATGGGAATTGAACCCGGACCCTGGCGGTGTGAAGCCACTAAGCCACCGTGCCCCCCTTTGAGTACTTAAAGTTCAATATTTCAGCACTAGAATAAAATAGAAGAGCCTTTATTTGTCACATATACATTACAGAACAGTAAAATTGTTCCTTTGCATATCCAAGCTTGTTTCGAAGCTGACCCTGCTGACCCTGCTGACCCTGCGCTCTGACCCCAGCTACCAACAACAAGTTGGGATATGTGACTACTGTGTGTGTGAAAATTCTCGGATACAAGCGGTTATAAACATACCCAAAACAGTCCATAATATCAGAATGATCTATGCAGGTTTTGAGATTCCCTTTTGATCAGCCCCATGGTCTTAGTTCTTAGCAGTTAAACAATCTTTATCTTGGCTCATACTTTCTTTTTCTACGTGTTTCAGGTGAGCCTGGTAAGCCAGGTTATGGTCAAGATGGTCAAGATGGAGGAAGAGGTTTACCAGGCACTCCTGGACAGTCTGGTGTTCCTGGACCTCCTGGTCCTGCTGGACCTCCTGGTTACTGTGACCCATCATCATGCAACTTGAGCATGGGATCCCAGTCCCTCACAAACTATGACATTAAAGGGCCGGCTGGTAATTAAGTTCCTACTGGACACAAAAGATCCTACTGGACACAAAAGACTGAGAAGATGTGTATAGACCAGAGCACAAGCACCAAAGATCATGCTAGCACAGTGAAGAAAGAGCATTCTGCTCCAGCCAGCAGAACCCAACCACATCTCTACTAAACAACACAAATGGTAAATGTGGTACCCTGTAATATATAGTTTGGTACCCAATGGCATATCATTTTAAAGAAGTGAAATATCGTATGAAGTGTTTTTTTTTTTTGCCATCTGCAGTGTAGGCATCAGCACTTCAGATTGGATGCTGAATCCAAAGCAGTACCTGTTTCACCAAAAGCAGAAAATATTACTTTATATATTGGAGAAATGTTCAACTAGGTGAATTTAATTTTAAGCGCGGCTAAATGTGTCACAACAAACCCTATATAAAACCACCACAATCATTAATGTTGATAATATTGCCATAGCTTTTCATAACATTTCCGTTTTTAAAAGTTTCTGTTTGCAAAAATGGGAAAATGGGAATTTTACACTGTGGTAACAGAACTGATGAAATGCCAGTGTAGAGTGATAATATATATATATATATATATATATATATATATATATATATATATATATATATATATATATATATATATATATATATATATATATATATATTTATATATGAATATGAATTGACAACATTAGCTCTATATCATTGGAACACTGTGGTTCTATTTTAATTTTAACCCATAATAACGATAATGATAATAATAATAATAATAATTATAATAATAATAATAATAATAATAATAACAATAATTACTAATTGTTGTAAAGATATTTGCAACTGGTAAACATTTGCAATTCAAACAAGGCAACAAACTATCATGGTCTTTCTTTCTGAGTGCATTTTCATTTAATGTTTATTGAAAGACAATTTTGTGGGAGAAATAATATTAGAAGAATTATATCTTGTATAAATTTGCGTTAATTGTTGTTTTCGACCTGCACAGAGTAAGGACATGCTTTCCTCTTAGGTTAAGGGGTTTCTACGGAATACAAAACACAATTGTGACATTTCTTAATATTGCTGTTTTTTTTTGTTTTTTTTTTGCAGAGATTTTAGAATGATATTGGAAATTTGGAAGGTCTGAAGGTTATACCTTTGTTTACAATATTACTTGAAACAACACTTATTGTTTGGAAAATGTCTGTGCAGAGTAGTTTAATCTTCTACTGAAAACAATTCTGTAGATCAGACCTTCAATTAAAGTAAATCAATTCTAAATTCTCTCTTTTTTTAAAAAAAAAAACAGAACATTGTGACTGATTTGTAACTGATACAAAGTTACCATTTGTTCTGTTACCATTACTTGCTGGATTTGTTACCATTCATTCATTCATTCATCTTCTACCGCTATATCCGATCATCCCTCGGGTCACGGGGAGCCTGTGTCTATCTCAGGCGTCTATGGGCATTAAGGCAGGATACACCCTGGATGGAATGCCAACCCATCGCAGGTCACACACACACACACACACACAATCACACACACACATTCATACACTAGGGACAATTTTCCACGGTGCCAATCAACCTACCGTGCATGTTTTTGGACCGGAGGAAACCGGAGAACCCGGAGAAAAACTCCCCTGAGACAATGCAAACTCCACACACACACACATGGCGGAGGCTCCTATATCCCGGATGGTTGGCATTCCATCCAGGGCACACACACATACACACACACTCTCACAATCCAACACAATCATACACTAGGGACAATTTTGGATTTGTTATCATTTGTTTTGTTTTTTTGTTCTTTTTTTTTTTTACCTGAGTGATTATGCAAGATAAGCATGACTTTATGCTTCTTGAATATTACTGACTATGAACAGAGTTCAACATTTCCACAATGATCCACAGCTGGAAATTTGACATAACGTAGATGCATGTGTGAAAGGTCAAGTCCACATCCAGTCTCATTATTAGTACAGTAAATAAGTAAGCAAATACATAACAATATACATGATGGTTAAAGACCAGGATTATGAACAAAGGGTCTGGAAAAGGCAAAATGAAACAGGAAAAAGAAAAAAAACCCACAAACAAGTAATAGAAAATACATAATGTAGTCATTGGGTTATGACTCATAGCTAATATGACTTGATATACAAACTATGGCTTTGAACATTTGATTTTGTAGCACAGAACATGGACAAGAAGGATTTATGTATAGTAAATGTAGTGTATGTATATTCATAATATATTTCATCTGATTTCTGGATAAAGTCCATAAATTCTCCTAAAGCTTGGAATAAATTTGAATTAACTATTTAAAATCCACCATCAGGCAAACAAACAAACAAACAAACATGAAAATGTAATACATTTTACGATGGGATTTTTATTTGAAAAAGAAAAACAACATTAAAAGGAAAAACAAAAAACAAAAACAAAAAAAAACAACAACAACCACTTCCAAAATCAAAACAGTAATAAATAGGGAATCGATTTGCATAGAAACATTTGAAGCGAACGCGGTAAAAATGTACAACACTTAAATAACATTTGAATTGTGGAGCTAAGGATGGACGTGACATATGTTCGGGCACCTTAGAAAGACCATCCTTGATAAATATGCTTCTCGTAATAATACAAAGAATTGTTAACCCCCACAAAACAAAAACAAAAAACAAAAAAAAAAAAAAAAAAAAAAAAAAAAAAAAAAAAAAAAAAAAAGAGAGAGAAAAAATAAGTGTATTGTATTTGCATCTGTAAAAACCAAAGCCAAAATATACATACAGCATGAATAAGTGGGCGGGACAATTCTGTTGCATGCTCAATTGTAAACAATACATTCGTCTTCCATCCACTCATTAAATACACAAACCAATAAACCCAATTTGTTTTACCCTACTGTACTGTGTAGTTCGACATGCATCGGTTAGTGGTTCGATTGTTTCAATACACTGAAAGCAGTAAAAAATACTCAACCACAGATGTATAAAATGGCCACCGTATTTACATTAATGACTGGTGAAACAAAAAAGAAAAAAAAAAAAGAACAACCAAATAATAATAATAATAATAATAATAATAATAATAATAATAATAAAAAACCCTTTATTGTCAAGATTAGTGCTCTTCCCAAATCCTCTGGCTTGCACTTTAACATTTTACATTTCATACAGTTTAAGATAAACACACTACATTCTTTACACAATATTCATGATCATATTTATGATCTATTAATATATTAATATTCTGTAGTTTCATCACACTTGCAATTAATCTATTTTGTCTTTCTTGCGCAAAAAAAAGCTGAGGTAAATACGGATTTAAGAACCAAGCTTATATATTCTGCCTCTCCAAAAAACAAACCAAACAAACAAACAAACAAACAAACAAAATAAAAACAAAGAAACCCTGAGAACAACTGTCTAGTATGTAATACATTTGGTCACACATAAGAGAAAACAAAGTCATTATGAAAAGAAAATGATCATGAAATAATGAAGAAATGAAATAATGAGTTAAACTGCAACCACAGATTTGTCAAGACATAAGGAAGATTATTTTCTTTTTTTTTCTGTGCCAGTGGCTGCTATTTTACACTGAATAAAAGGGTGTATTTTTGCTTTTTGTTGGCTCCACACAGGACTTTGGCAGAAACGCTATAGAATGTACTCTAGACCTCTTAGTTGGTTTGGGGCAAACCATGGGTGCACTCATCTGGTTCACATCTTCCCCGTGGGCCCTGAGGTCCGGGGAGTCCTATTCCAGGTGAGCCTAGGAAAAAAAATGGAATATAGTGTTCTAAATTTTATATATATATATTCATTCATTCATTCATCTTCAATGAATGAATGAAAGATCGCTATATCCGATCTTCCCTCGGGTCACGGGGAGCCTGTGCTTATCTCAGGGGTCTATGGGCATTAAGGCAGGATACACCCTGGATGGAATGCCAACCCATCGCAGGGCACACACACACTCACACATTCACATACACACATTCATACACTAGGGACAATTTTCCAAGGTGCAAATCAACCTACTGTGCCGGAGAACCTACCGGAGAACCCGGAGAAAAACCCCTGAGGCACGGGGAGAACATGCAAACTCCACACACACATGGCCGCGACGGGAATCGAACCCATGTGAGGCGAACGTGCTAACCACTAAGCCACCGTGCCCCCTTATATATATCTATATCTATATCTATATCTATATCTATATATTATATATATATATATATATATATATATATATATATATATATATTATAAGGGGTTTCAATTCAGCAACATTGTACAGCATCATCATCATCATCATTCAAGTACCAGAATGTGTATGAAGACTTTTTTTTTGTGGGCTCAAATGAATCACGCAGATTATAATAAATGAAGGTCATTATATCTTGGGAGGACGGATATTTTCACATGGATATCTCTTATGTCAAAAGGGGCTATTTTTAGAAATTCAGTAAAAGTATAACTACATGTTTAATCGAAACGCAAGACTGCTCATCGACTGGTGAAATTTGTATATTAACAGATACTCTTGGCCATTGTAAACTATATATTTGTAATAAGGACCAACTCACACCCATTTGTAGTTTTTCAAGACACTAAACATATTTACACATAACCTGTGTCACATCACTTATGGTTCTGGTCTGGGATAGTGCCTACCTGGTGGGCCTACAGGGCCGGGTGCACCTAGGATCCCCAAGCCTATTTGACCCCTCTCTCCTTTCTGTCCTCGATAGCCTTAAGACAAAGACACAATAATGTTGATACAATAATGTTGTGTCTCCTGAAATACTTAATATTTGCATGTGATTTTTAAAAGGATCATACACTTAGTTGGATGCCATAAACCCAAGTGACAAAAATGTCATATATTACTTACTCATCTTTTAAATTAATTAATTAATGAACGAATTAGACGGTTAGGTGATTAAGGTTATTACTGATTCATCCGTTTAGTCTTTAATTAAAATAGCATTTGCACAAATCTATTCAATATTAGTGGTTAATTATGGTTGTTATACCTGAGCTTCGTGCACGATAACATTGAACCTAGAAATGCAAAGCAAACCACATAGACGCACACAGACCAAGCAAAACAAACACAAACAAAAACACACAAAGGCGAATCCTGGCACACGTTCACCAATTCTTCATCAAATATCTCCAAATAAAATTCCGCCACAACATGCGGTTGGCTGCGTTCACACATCGGAATACGTGGGTGCAACACCGTGTTTGATTCTCCTCCTAATTATGCCTAGAAGAGGTATGTTCCAACAGATCTTTCCCACAGATTATAATAACAATAATGCATAATAAATAATGCAGTCTCAGAAAGGCCCAGAGAGCAAATACCACACATGACATTGGAATTATTGTTTCTATAATCTTGTGTCACGCATTCACAAGAACATGCGTATGCTGGGTGCATTCTGAAATGCATTCAGTAAGAATGGGCAGAAAAGCACTGTACCTTCAGCCTCATATAATGGTTCCCTGTGGTTATATATATATATATACTTATTGGTGAGTGCTTTCCTGTTTAAAACTCAATGCACACAATGTCCTCTGCAGTCTGACAGAGAACAATCCAATACAACATGTCGCTTTATTGGCCTACCAAAAACACTTGATATTTTCGTATTTTAGATATTTCTCGTTTGCTTATAATGTAATACCCATCGATTTAAGTGACCATGCTCAGCCTTCACTATATGTGAAGGTTATGCAATATTTTGGGTGTGTATGTGAAACTAAATATGAATACGGCGTAATGTTTTACACTAACAGGAAAGCAGACAGCTCTATTTATTTTGATGTACTTGTTTTTGTCTCCTACCTTGGGGGCCTGGAGGTCCTGGTTCTCCAGGGGGCCCTGGGGACCCATCATTCCCAGGGGGCCCTGGAGGACCTTGGCGACCATGTGCAGCCAATATTGCTGCGGGCAATTTTTCTTGAATGGTATAACTGGATAAGCGTTCTAAAAAAAAACATTCATAAAGACCGGGCATACATTTTATCAGCTATAGCAGGCAGTACTGAAACAAAAGGAATGTAAGAATGAAACATCTTTTATTACTTTAAACGGCAATTCTAAGTAATACTTTAAATACACCGTTTGTAGCAAGCTAAACAACCACTATCAGGAATCTCTGTAATGATTTCTTATACATGACAGATATACTGTACCTTCGAACACGCGCAATACTTCACTTTGGATGAACGCTTTAAGTTCCTTCATGGTATCGTAATCGTTCTGTGTGGGGAAATGGGTCAAATTGTTGTAATTAATGTAAATAAATAAAACAAAGAGCAAGCGAAGAAAAATAAACACAAATTAGGCATGGGACATTTCCTGAAGAAAATGTGAGTGACGGGATCCCTTAGATCCTGGTCCGTTTAATATTTAGCATTGACTTTGAAACGCTAGCTCGATCGGAGAGATGAATGTTTGGACACCAAAAACGCACGTTTTGAATGTTTTTTCTGGAGGGGGCGGGGCCAGTGACGCACGTGACATCAAATTATCCAGTGTCCGACTCTCATCGATGTGCCAAGCGTTTAGACATTAATTTAGATTTATCGCATTAAATACCTAACTTAATATATATATATATATATATATATATATATATATATATATATATATATATATATATACATATACATAATATAATATTCATTCATCTTCTACCGCTATATCCGATCTTCCCTCGGGTCACAGGGAGCCTGTGCCTATCTCAGGCGTCTATGGGCATTAAGGCAGGATACACCCTGGATGGAATGCCAACCCATCGCAGGGCACACACACACATACACACACATTCATACACTAGGGACGATTTTCCAAGGTGCCAATCAACCTACCGTGCATGTTTTTGGACCGGGAGGAAACCGGAGAACCCGGAGAAAAACCCCCTGATAACATGCAAACTCCACACACACATGGCCGAGACGGGAATCGAACCCCAATCCTGCCGGTGTGTGGCGAACGTGTTAACCACTAAGCCACCGTGCCCCCCTAATTTTATATAATATTATATAAAATTTAATACGAGAGAGATAGAGAGATAAATTGATTGATAAATACATACATACATACATACATACATACATACCAGCAGTGATCCAAGTGGACCAGGTGATCCAGGATGTCCTTTCTCACCAGGCAGGCCTTGGGGTCCAGAAGGCCCCATTTCTCCAGGTCGCCCCCTCTCTCCTTGAACACCTCTCTCGCCAGGGATCCCAGGATCGCCCTGAAACATTTAATCATCGGCACAAATGTTAAATTCTAGTGTAAAAATTTGAAATCATATTTACATTTATTTTGAGTGTTCCCAATGATATGTGAAAACACTGTAAGTGCAAAATATATTAAATTTCAATTATGTTTAATTTCCTTACCATGTAAAAACAAGACTGTATAGGTAGCAAAATGGATATACATTTTACTGTACAAACCTACTTGAGTAAAGTAAACATACAATTGAGAGATTACAGACATGATTATGCCATACAAAATGGAGGTTTAAGAAATTAGCTGTCCAATCTATCACATAACTACATACAAATGATATCAGCTGCTGATTTTCTTCTCTATCTCAGTGACATTATGCTGCTGCTCTGTAAACAAGACATTGAAATAATACGGAACATTAGATTTACCCGCTCTCCTTTGGATCCTCTATCACCAGTAGTGCCGGTTGGTCCCTGAAAGAAAAAGAAAAACATGTAAATGACTGGATACAGGGGGCAAGTGACAAATATGTACAGTTAAAGAATTGCCACTATTCAGTATTAGGAGGCTGAACAAATACAAACTAAAGTGCATTGAAGAAAAATCTCATACCCCTTGAATATTTCCACATTTTGTCATGTTATAACTACAAACATAAATGTATTTTAATTGTGATTTTATATTATAGATCAACACAAAGTAACACATAATTGTGAAGTGGAAGGAAAATGATACATGGGGTTAAAGAGTTTTTACACATAAACGGCTGAAAATTGTGGCATGTCTTTGGCATCCTAAATACAATCCAGCACAATCAGAAGTCACGTAATTAGTAATTAGTGTCTACCTGTGTGTACGTAAATCACAGGATAATTACAGCTGTTCTTCAAAGGCCTCGGAGGTTTGTTAGAGAATATTTGTAAAATGCATCATGAGGAACATACCAAACAGGTCAGGAATAAAGTTGAAAAGCAAGGTTAGGTCATGAAGACATTTCCTAAGCTTTGAATATCTCATGGGATCACTGCGGAATCCATTATCCAAAAATGGAAAGAGTATGGCACAATTTCTCCCACAGTTCAGGTGGTGCCTATCAACCTACCGTGCATGTTTTTGGACCGGGGGGGGCTCAGAGAAAAAAACACTGAGGCACGGGGAGAACATGCAAACTCCAAACACACATGGCCGAGACGGGACTCGAACCCGGACCCTGGCGGTGTGAGGCGAACGTGCTAATCACTAAACCACCGTGCCCCCTAAAATGTATAAATGGTCACATTCTAAATACATAAATACACATAGTTGGAAACACAGCTTGTGATGGTATACTGAAGAACTTTGAATTCCTTTCACTGGAGGCATCTAGCTCAAAATAGAATAGCATTTATTTGTCACATATACAATACAGCACAGTGAAATTCTATTCTTCGCATATCCCAGCTTGTTGTTGGTAGCCGGGATCAGAGTACAGGGTCAGCCATGATACAGCGCCCCTGGAGCACAGAGGGTTAAGGGTCTTGGTCAAGGACGGGAGCTTGGCAATACCGGGGCTCGAACCCGGATCTGCTAATCAGTAGTCCAGCGCGTTAAACCACTGAGCTGCCACCTCCGACCACCTCTCGAGTATGTATTGCCATATTATTATCCATATTATTATTAACAATTACAGTTGGCACACTGAAGACAGTAAATGTTCTCCTGGGATTCATCAAACCCTGTAATATCAGTATGCCAAACAGAACTCATTACTCCACATAGCTGCTCCAGTGTCCGGTGTCACAGTGCGAAACACTACTTCATCCAATGCTATGCCTCAGACTTGGTGGCTCAGCCATGGAAGTGCATATCATGAAGCTGCCACTGTATAGATTTTGCATTCATATTAATAGAAGTGGAAGTTTTGGTGGACTGATAAAGTGATGGAAACAAGTGTGTTGCTTTGTGTATGCAGAGGCTATGCAGTGCTGGTGAAATAAGCTATGGGATCACTTTGACAATTTCCCTCCATTGACAATTCCCCTAAAGACCACCGATGGACAGCCGTGCACACTAACCTTATCTGTCGGCCCCAATTCATTCTTCATTATTTCAATATTTCACTATGGTTTACTAAGTACATTTTTCCCCCCCTCTTGTTTGTTGGGGATATTAAGTGCACTGCCCTTTTTTCACATATAGTCTTCATACTCTATTTTCCTTTCCCTTCGCCTTGCCCAGACTTATGTTACGTTATATATATTCTGCACTTGCATTCTGCTTCCTTGCTCCTTGATTTAAAAATATTCCAAATTTATATTATATAAATAATATAAAAATAATGCATATTGTTGGACAAATAAACTGCTAAATTAGATATACATTCCTTACCCCATGTCCAGGAATTCCATCTTTTCCAGGTCTACCCTGCAGAAACAAACAACAACAACAACAACAACAACATAAAGAAAGCAGGAAATGAAATCATTGATAAGACTACACATTGTCATATTTTGCACTAATTTACATTTATAACCTACAAATTATAACCATTATATTATTAACTCTGTTGCTCCGAGTGGTAAGAAGTCTGGAACAGTCTTTTGTGTTTCCGTAAACTGTTAATGCCGACCAGCTTATTTTAGCAAGTGTGTACATTCACAGAAGGGTTCATTCATGCAAAGATGAATGAACAGATATCTCAACAAATACTTATTTTCTCCAGCATATGGACTTTTCAACTTATGAAAACAGTGGTTCTTGTTTACACAAATGTCCCAGGGTTACATCTATTTTATACATGCCTGAAGCAGGTAAAAACAAGGAGCTTGTACTTACTGCTTGTACTTACTGAGTAAACCTTTTAGATAGGATATCTGGATACAAAGGATACAATGGTGACCAGTTACATTTGCGGCATTTGGCAGACGCCCTTATCCAGAGCGACTTACAACTGAATAATTGAGGGTTAAAGGCCTTGCTCACAGGCCCACTAGTGGCAGCTTGGTGGTGGTGGGGTTGGACCTATGACCTTACAAACCAGAGGCCAACACCTTAACCACTGGGCTACCACCTCCCACATCAACAAGTGCATTAATCATATTACTGTCTACAAGATTGCCCAAGCGAGGATCAGCATCTTACACATCACCACTTCACTGTGTTCAGATGACTACCTGTCACTTCGAAGCAACTTGAATTAAATGTGTTAAAAATACAAGTGCGATCCCATGATTAATGCATACAGAGAGGAGACACAGCAGGTAACCGCTAGGATGTAACGGAGTAAACAATCTTTACTGAGTATTTGAATTTCTTCAATGGAGATGTAAATAACATCCTGCATCCTCACCACATTCTACAGGTCTGCCGATCACCGCCTGGTCTACTAATCCCAATATTCAGTGGATAATGAAAGCAATGGGAAATACGGTCCCTTCATTACAGACCTTTACATGGACGTGTGGATGAAGCAACACGAGCCCACACAAGCTGCTAGCTAGACACCTGAGCGCCTGAGAGATTGTACCCACACAAAAACTTGCATTCCAATGAACTTCCAAACATTCTAGTCGTTTTTTTTGCTTATTTCCTCTTTAAACTGCTGCTAAAATCCGTTAAAGACCGGAATAGTTGTTGCTAACTAATTTGTAGGGGTGATCCTGATTCGCTACCATTCTTTTCCCTTTTTTTCCATGATCCATGACAGACACAGGAGAATGTGTGTCCAGGAGATTCTGTAAATGCATATTCTGTTAACGCAGTTTTTAATTTTACTTTAAAAAAAGGTAGTTTTGTCTGTTTTTTGTCACTTGTTTAACTACCTGGACACATACACTTCAACAGATTTCCTCTAGGACCATATCAGCGATATAAAGTGTAATGATTTTAATTTTAATGACTGAAACAGGTGCGTTAGGTCTCTAAGCTAGGACAAACAAAAAACAGCATTTCTTACAGGCACACCTGGAGGTCCTTCAGGTCCGGGGAAACCTGTCTCTCCCACAGGGCCTCGCACTCCCTGAAAAAATAAAACGATGGAAGAAGAATTCCAAACAGAATCCAGAGCCTTATTCCTTCTTATAAATACGATGGCAACGTATTGCGCAACTGGCAGTGAGCAGAAAATGAGTCTTACTGGCTCTCCTGGGATTCCTGGCTCACCACGAGCCCCGGGTTTTCCCTGCCAACCAGAGAAGAAAAGGAGAGAACCAACTAGTTAGAAATTCAGATTCTGTGACAATCAGATTTCTGTTCGACACACAAAAGTGAACAAAACAGACGAGTGCAGAAGCCAGCGAAACACCATCAAAGACTGATGTGAAAAGTGAATGACCTGAAATGTCAATGTGATTGTGTGCTACGCATTGTGCTAACATCCGTGCTTTATTCACCAGTGCTTAATATCTATTAGGAACAGTGAGTTTCACACATTCATATCGGTTCCTCGGGACAAAAGTGATGCATTTAAAAAAAAAAAGTGTGCATCGAATACAAGTGTATCGCAAATTACATGCAATATTTGCAACGGCAAAAAAAAAAAAATATATATATATATATATATATATATATATATTGTAAATATTTATTACACTTTAAGTATTTAGAAAATATTTGAATTTGTGATCCATTTTGTGAAAAATGTTTTTTGTGTAAATCCATTTGTGAAAATGTATATTGAGGATAAACTGTGTCGTACTATTGTTAGACAAAGTAAAAAATAAAAAATAAAAAAAGAGAAAGGGATAAATACATACAATAGGGCCTGGGGGTCCAGGTGTACCAGGCATTCCAGGGTCTCCCTAGAACAATAACAAACGATAAAATAACAAATAAAATGTGACATGATGTTATGCAGATGTACTGTATTTACAGTATATGCTATTGATGTGCTTAAATATCTGTCTATAGATGATAAAGATGGGTCTGTTAAAACATCAAAAGCTTATCTGTCCAAAAATAAGTAAGTACTGCTATCAAATGAAGTAGTAAACTTTGAAATCAAATTTTCTAAATCAAAAATGGCCACAAGCTACATTACTACTAAGATAAAGTCCCTAAAAAGACTCGACCATTTGACCTCAGTGCCTGCTTAATACATTTTTAATCTATACCTCATGCCTGTACTGCAAACAGGTTTATAACTGATTACCAATAACCTCGATTTACCAGTTAATCTTGCTGATGTGATGCCTTGCCAGTTTCTCACTCAACAATGAATACGGTTTCAGTGGAATAAAATCTCTGGCGCCCTCAGCAGGAAAAAAATATTATTGAAAACAAGCACACAGCAATCCGCCAATTAGTGTAGAAGCTCTCTTATTTGGTGTGATTTTTTTTGTTATCATTTGCATAGATATCAATCAGTGTTTGCAGAATTGTATAATCCTATAAACAGACCAACATTAAAGTCTTTTCAGGTGATTAAACAAAGTGACAAAAATGACAGTAGAAACTGATATAACTGTTATAAATCATAGTACTAGGAAAGTAAAGTGTTAAAGGGAGCACTTTTCAGTTTACTAGAGTTATATTTTACAGAGTGTATTACTACTTTTACTAAACTACAATGCTTTGTCCACCACTAACGATCAGGCATAGCATTACGACCACCTGCCTAATCTACCTCATTGCATTTAGGTTAATATGCAATGTTCATTCATTCATTCATCTTCTACCACTTTATCCGATCTTCCCTCGGGTCACGGGGAGTCTGTGCCTTATCTCAGTCGTCTATGGGCATTAAGGCAGGATACACCCTGGATGGAATGCCAACCCATCACAGGGCGCACACACACACACACACTCACACTCACACATTCATACACTAGGGACAATTTTCCAAGGTGCCAATCAACCTACCGTGCATGTTTTTGGACCGGGAGGAAATCGGAGAAAAAACCCCTGAGGCACGGGGAGAACATGCAAACTCCACACACACATGGCCGAGATAAGAATCGAACCCGGACCCTGGCGGTGTGAGGCGAACGTGCTAACCACTAATCCACCGTGCACCTATGCAGTGTTGGGAAGGTTAATTTAGAAATGTAATAGATTGCAGATTACAAATGACTAATACACATTTCAATTACTTTATAGAAGTAAAGTAACTGAAGGGGCCCACTAGTAGTAGCTTGGTGGTGGTGGGGTTTGAACCTACAATCTCCTGGTCCAGAGTCCAACACCTTAACCACTAAGCCACCACCTCCCTCTTTTTAGGGAGGTTACTATTAGTAAGAAAATAGTTACTATTTTCAAAAGTAACTATAATTTAATTACTCCTTTTTTTTCCAATTACTGTTACTTTTATGTTGTAATTAAATTACGTAACGCCGTTACATGTAAGTAGTTACTCCCCAACACCGTTAATATGTCGGACACATCACACACAAGCAAAAAGCTTCTGATGACAACTTACTTTAGCTCCAGGCAGTCCTTCAAAGCCTGGCAATCCCATTGGTCCCGGCTCACCCTGGATAAAGATTACTGAATGAAACAATATTTCTCACAAAGGACTGGCTAAGCATGTGTGCATAGGTACTGTATGTCTTTGCATATGTGTGTTTCTGCATACGTGTGCATAGATATTGTATGTCTTTGTGAAAGTAAAACATGGAACCGAAAGCCAGTCAAATATGTCATAAATTCACTTACAACTTTTCCCTCGTCCCCTTTGGGCCCCTGAAAAAACGGAAGACATTTTACAATTGATAGTTCTTAACAGAAGCCCATTAAAATGTCCACGAATATTAACATATATACAAAATCTACATTATTATATGGTCAAAATTAAGTAGGCCCCTACAATTTACACTCGTATGTGACTCTCCCCTAAATGCTACAACAAGCTCACTTTTAAAATGTCATTATAGTATAATAGAATTGTAGTATTTTCTTTTACTGGCAGACATACTTGCTCCAGCTTGAGAATGTGTAATGCACAAAGCAATGCTCATGAAGATATAGTTGTTGCCAAGGCTGTTGTGGACTCGAGTGGTCTGAGCTCCACCCCGGTAAAAATAATTGGGGTGAATTGGATCATCAACTGCATGCTAAGACACTTTCCTCAATAATAGTGCTTGACACTACTAATACTTTGAAGTGACCACATGCCTTTAATGATTGAAAAAGGGGAAACACTGGGGAATTCGTTTTACAACATATTGATGTGATTGGTCGGGTATCCATACACACAGTTCATTGCTTAGCTGTAGTTATATCTAGGAGCCTCCATTTCATAATCATTACAGCATTTTCAGTACCAGGGATATAATATTTTATGTGCTTTTAGAGGCCTAACATCGCAATCGTCATGCTGAAATCATCCTCCTTTAGACCAGGGGTGGGTCAAACTGGGGACGGTGTGTGTGTGTGCTTGGAGCATGCTCGGAGTGTGCTTGGAGGGTTGATGGGGTGGGTTTCGTTCTGCGCTTGCCGTGTCTCGTATCGTTGCCGAGGGCGAAGGGGATCTGGTTCAAGATTTACTATATTGCTGCTTGCTGTGAATACTCGGAGTACAATTCCGTATTAAAAGGGACGGCGGGACGGGTGTGGCCCGCAGGTCTGCTTTAGAGACACTGTTGAGTGATTCAAAACACCAAAATGTTTTTGTTTTGTTTACGGTTTTAAACAATAGTAAACACGTGTTAGCTGTCTAACCTTCTGCACTTCGTTAATCATTTATTATTTGATATCTGTGGTTATTTTTTTGTATACAGAAGTCGGGGAAATTGTTATTTGTTATACGTTCTGATAAATAAAAATGTAAAACTCAAGAAAGGTACTTATTAAATTGAATCATGTCTTCAATGTAGTTCATACCGGTGGTCCTGTGGTCCTCTGGGTTCATACCGGTGGTCCGGTGGTCCTGGTGGTCCTACAAACAAAGCAAAAAAATATCTTGCTTAAAGATTGGGCAAATGTATGTCTTTCTTTGAAATATAGTTCCACCCTGTACAAACACAGCAAAAAAATATCTTGCTTAAAGATTGAGAATCATGTTCAAATGTATGTCTTTCTTTGAAATAGTGGATCAACTTACCTCCGCTCCAAACTGCACAATTATTTACAAGCAAACAACTAGTTTTAGACCCCCAGAAAAGGTGATGCTACAGATGCTTTATCCAGTCAGATCCAATAAATCCAGGGCCAAAAGACATGGGAATGTCTATGTAATATTACATGTGAAGATGAATGAATGAATGAATGAGAATTATTGTCTATGTAATATTATTGGTAGATGTAGAAGTTGAAGTATCAATCTAAGCCTCAAGTTAAAGTACTTAAAGTATAAAAGTAAAAGTAAATGTAAGGAAAAAGATTCCATTAAGGACAAAAGCTAAGGCCACGTTGAACGCATATTCATTCAAACATCTCTCTACCAAACTACCTGCTTTACCATAATTTGGGGAGGACGGAGAGAAAGGGTTTTTTAAAAGATGAAATGAAATCGGAGTAATGAGGTTATTTTAAAAATGTAACGAAAGGTATTTGTACTTCTGAACATTATTATACCTATGATTGTCATTTATATGAATTATTATATTACAATTATTATATTAATACCATTACATGGACATATTTGAAGATCATTTTCAACTGAACAACTTTGTACTACATATTTGCATATATATATATATATAGTCCCGAACCGTAAGACCGTATTCCACACGAAACATTTCTGCTATTATTTTCAAACCATAGAAATAAATAAATAAATAAATAAATAAACATACCTGCAGCTTGTACAAACTACTCATTCCATTCCCATCCACATGGGGGACACCCTAGAAATACAGTAATTACAATTAGTTGACCCACTGTAGTTGATGAACAGATCATCAAGGAAACAAACAAAAAAGATACAGCTTTTATGTAATTACTGAAGAAAAAACATGCAGTTTAAATACATTGTTATCATCTTATTTTTTTGACCAATAGTAATCTTAATAGTAATCATCTGTATAGTTGCTTTTTTACGAGAACTCATAAGAAGCATACTCATTTGACTTTTTTAACACATTTGCATAAATTACAAATAAATGAAACGTTCTGAAATGACCAAGACAGCGACCTGACCTTAATCCAACTAAACATGTACTGAGGACAAAGCAGAAGTCTCCAATACAAGCAGCAGCTGAGTTCCAAATACTCATGCATCACATAGTAATATGACTTCTGCAGGTTCTGAAGGTTCTGCACCAACCAAACCATGTGTTTGGGTTTCATTGGCCTGCAGGACCAGTGAGCTTGTCAGATATCTACTTTACCAATTCTTTTAGACAAAAAAAAGATGAAGAGAATGGACCATGCAATACAAACATCCAGAAAGAGAATTAATTGTATATTGTACTTGTTAAACATTCTAAAACCTTTCGAAAACAAGAAGTATAAAATGTAAATATTATCAGTACTAAAATTGCAAGGGCAATTTTGATTTTTGCTTCAGACTGAAGGCATTTGGGTTTGACATAAACAAAAGAAGAAAATCTCACAAATAGCTGTTTCGCAAAATTGCTGAGGTTTAAAGACACCATATGTGTTAGAACCTGGACATTTTGTGAATGTTTTGGCCACCAGGTGTCGCCACTGGGCCCCTAATCCCTACTGCCCTATTTCCTGTCCCCTAAGCCGCTCAATTTGTTCCACCTGCTCCTCATATCTTTTGGTTAATACTTAACTTCCCCTTATTGGACCATTATTTCTGTTGCTGTTTACCTTTGTTTTGTGCATTTCATCTCCATTTCCAACGTTTTTGAGTTCTCTAAATTCTCTAGTCTCCTGTTTTTCCTAGACCTTCTTTATCTCCGTTTTGCATTTGTGTTAAATTGTTACTGTTTTTGCTTCCTCTGGTGTTGTCTTTCTCTTGTGCCCTCTTGAGTTTCCTCTTGCTAATCCTAGTATTTCTTTTATTGCTAGCTGTGTGTTTGTTAGCATTGTTTTTCAGAGCAGAGAGTCCTGTTCTGGTTCCATTCTCCTTGTCATTTTTATTTCACAGCGCTGTGGAACGAATGTAATGAATAGACTTTATTACCGCTTTCACAACAGGATCATGGTTCAGAAATCTGACACGCACAACTTGTTCTTCAGGACATTTTTCAATGTAAACAGTCCTTAGTAAAGTTAATGCTGTTTACATGGATGGATGGATAGATAGATAGATAGATAGATAGATAGATAGATAGATAGGTAGATAGATGTTTATATGGATGGAAGATAGATGGATAGACACACAGATCGGTGGAAAATAGATAGACGGATGGAGGATAGATGGATGGAAGATGGATGGATATATGGATGGAAAATGGATGGAAGACAGATGGACGGAAGATAGATAGATGGAAGATAGATGAATGGAGGATAGATGGAAAAATAGATAGATAGATACATAGATCGGTGGAAAATAGATAGATGGAATAGACAGATGGAGGATAGATGGATGGATGGAGGATAGATGGATGGAAGGTGTATGGATGGAAAATGGATGGAGGATAGATGGATGGAAGACAGATAGATGGATGGAAGATAGATGGACGGACGATAGATTGATAGATGGATGGACAATAGATGGATAGATGGATGGAAGATAGATGGATAGACGGATGAAAGACAGATGGATAGACGATGGATAGACAGATGGAAGATAGATATAGGGAAAATAGATGGATAAATGGATGGAAGATGGATGGATAGATAGATGGAAGATAGATGGATAGACGGATGAAAGGATGAATGGAAGATAGATGGATAGACGGATGGAAGATAGATGAATGGAAGATAGATGGATAGACGGATGGAAGATAGATGAATGGAAGATAGATGAATGGAAGATAGATGGATAGATGGATCTATAGATGGATGGAAGATCATGGATAATTAGATGGATTGATAGATGGATAGTTATAGATATATAGATAGATAGATAGAATCTCCTCACTCAACTCTTGGTTAAACTTACAGGAGGTCCAGGAGGTCCGGGTCTGCCTGGTGGACCCTTGCTGCCCTACAAAACACATCAGAAAAAACAAAGTTTGCAACAAATATACATATAAAAATATACTATTAGAGAATGTTCGCTGTTCCACCACGTTTTCAAGGAGGAATCTTTCATATATAGTTTGAACATTGGTGGAATAAAAACTGTTGCTGCAGGTTATTGTGCTGCCATGGCATTGCATTTAATAAAACAGACCCCAAAAGGCCGCTGTCATCTCTGAAAAAAGACATGTGATTGAACTGGTTCATGACCAGAAAGGGGATCAATGGGGATCATAATGGTTTATATATTCCTATTAGATTTCCAGATCAGTGGATCTTCTTACCTGTTCTCCTTTGGGTCCTGCTGGTCCTGAAATTCCAGGTCTGCCAATGGGTCCCTGAACAAATATATTGTATTATAAATAATAATATAAATGTATATAATGTTAACATAAATTCATTAAGACTTATCTGAATAAAAATCTCCATATGGAGTGCTCTCCAAATGAATTTCTAACATCAATGCTAAAATCCTTCACCGTTAACCAAGAGTTTCAGAAAAAAAAAAAAAAAAAAAAAAAAAAATATAATATATATATATATATATATATATATATATATATATATATATATATATATATATATATAAATAAAGGAAAGAAAGACACACTATTGATGTGCTCCCAAGCACATATTTTCAGTAAGTATAATATGTACTGAATTTAACAAGCCAGACTTTTATTATTGATGTCCAAACTAATTAATCAGCAAAATGATTCATTTATGTAAAAAAAAAAAACAATAGATTTTTTATGGACCCTGTCTACCCCACATTTAACACTGAATATCTAAAAAAAAAAAAGCTCTCTATGTTATTTTTGCATATTCTGCGACAGGTTACTCTTGTAAAACAAGAGCAGACAAAAAAATCAATCAAGACAGTTTTCTGTAATAATCAGTAAAAAGTGAACATATATATGAAAACATCTTTGATTAACTCATGCAGACACTTACAGGAGGTCCAGTTCGACCTGTTGCACCCGGGAGTCCTGGCACACCAGGAGGACCCTGCGTATAGTCATGGGTTACATCTTTAGCTTAAACTTGTCTTATTATTTGACTCACCATATTCTTCTCTCAGTCTATTCAGTCGCTATTATCTTCTTTAAAACTCACCTCGTCACCTTTCTCCCCGAATGGACCAGGAAACCCCCTCTCACCCTTCACACCCTGCACGTTGTGGAAAGCAATCGTTATTACCAGCCGTAGTGTTTCACAGCTGATATTCCGACCTCATCCATAACACCGTAAAGAGTTCGGACACTTCTTTTCAACGTTGCACATTAATGCTGAAGACGTCCAATATATAAAAGATAGTGTACGGAATTATTTTGATTCTTCAAAGAAGCCATTTTTGTTCTGATGCCATCTTTGCACACACTTTCAATTCTCTCGGTCAGCATCATGAGGTAGTCACCTGAATAATCAATAATCAATAACCAATAATCTTCAGGAGTTTCCAGGAGTACTGACTGCTGGTTAGCTTTTTTCCTTCACTCTCAGCCCAAACCAGTTATATATATATATATATATATAGATATATATATATATATATATATATATATATATATATATATATATATATATATATATATATATATATATATATGGCCCTAATGTATATAACCCTATATACATTAACCCTAACCCTATTAATATATTGATCGTGATTAATTGTACACAATTGTCATTGAGTTGGCTTGTCCTTTTCATCAAACGTACCCTAAATGGATATTTTTTTATGTGTATTAGGGCTGTCAAAATTATTGCATTTAAGGCAAATTCACTTTAACAATAATTTTATTAAGACATGGTATTTCCCAGGTAATTTCTGCATTGCCTTTCCTCAGCTGCCCTTACCACTTGTAATGTTAGGATGGAATACATCAATGTCATTCATTCATTCATTCATCTTCCACCGCTTTATCCGATCTTCCCTCGGGTCACGGGGTGCTTATCTCAGGCGTCTATGAGCATTAAGGCAGAATACACCCTGGATGGAATGCCAACCCATCGCAGGACACACACACACACTCACAATCACACACACATTCATACACTAGGGACAATTTTTCCAAGGCTGCCTAATCAAACCTACCGTGCATGTTTTTGGACCAGGGGAGGAAACCGGAGAACCCGGAAAAAAAAACCCTGAGGCACAGGGGAACATGCAAACTCCACACACACATGGCCGAGACGGGAATCGAACCCGGACCCTGGCGGTGTGAGGCGAACGTGCTAACCACTAAACCACCGTGCCCACATCAATGTCAATTGATTAAAATATTGAATTGCGATTAATCGCACGATACGAGTTAACCCGTGATGAATCGCACATTAATCTCAGGTTTTAAACACAGAGACAATGTCATTAACACTTATTATTATCATCATTGTCTTCAGCATAGAGAAGAGCCAAGGATTCCTCAACATGGAGTCTGTCTGGGGAGGCCTACATCCACTGAAGATCTATGATTAGTGTTACAATTATGTTTAATCCTGAAAATAGATAGATGGATAGATGGATGGATAGATGTATAGAGGATAGATGGATGGAAGATGGATGGATGTATGGATGGAAAATGGATGGAGGATAGATGGATGGAAGACAGATGGATGGAAGATAGATGGATGGAAGACAAGATAGATGATAGATGGAAGATGGAGATGGAGGATAGATGGAAGATAGATGGATAGATGGATGGAAGATAGATGGATGGATAGATGGATGGAGGATAGATGGAAAGATGGATGGACGATATATGGAAGATAGATGATGGAAGATAGATGGATGGAAGATAGATGGATGGAAAGATGGATGGAAGATAGATAGATAGATAGATAGATACATAGATCGGTGGAAAATAGATAGATGGATGTATGGATGGAAAATGGATGGAGGATAGATGGATGGAAGACAGATGGATGGAAGATAGATGGATAGACGGATGGAAGATAGATGGATAGACGGATGGATAGACGGATGGATAGACAAATGGATGGAAGATAGATGGATAGATATAGGGAAAATAGATGGATAGACGGATGGAAGATAGATGGATAGATAGATAGACCAAATCTCCAACTCCATTGACTAAAAGTTTCAGAGAAGCTCCAGCATGCTTCACGGATGACTGCATGACGCTCATTACTGTTTATTAACCACTGTTTTTTTTGTTTTACAAGCTGACCTGCAGAGTTCCTTTAAAAATTGTGTTATAGTGGAAAAGCTTCTGGAAAAGAAGCTGCTTGGCAATATCGAGTTCATCCAGTTCGTTTATTTTGTTATTTGTTAAAGATAAACTATTAACAGTTTTATTGTTGAAAGTATAATTTATACTTTACATCATTTTTTCACACCTGCCTAAACACACTACTGTGTAATAGGTGGTGGCTTAGTGGTAAGGTGTTGGCCTCTGGACCAGAAGATCGCAGGTTCAAACCCCACAACCACCAAGCTACCACTAGTGGGCCCTTGAGCAAGGCCCTTAACCCTCAATTGCTCAGTTGTAAGTCGCTCTGGATAAGGGCGTCTGCTAAATGCCGCAAATGTAAATGTAAATGTAATAGAATCCGCAATCAATGTGAAATTTCAACATCCGAAAATAAAGTGGTAAGGAAAGATAAAGAAAAATACATGCAAAAAAAATGATCTAGTAACATATGTTTGTAATCCTCATAAGTTATAAAGTTCTGGATAACAAAAACAGTAATCTGTCAGGTTTTACCTTAGGTCCCTCTTTTCCTGGGTTACCAGCTGGACCTCTCAGTCCCGGATCACCCTACAAAAAAAAAACAAAACAGAAAATGTCTGTTCAAATGTCATCTTCCTTTGTTTTACTGTGTAACTATAATATTCAGCACTTAGAGATTTTTAACAATTCAGTGTGTGTCAGCTTCGTCCCGAGCCAAAAAAAAACGCATTTGCCCTGATTACCCCAAAATTTCCCCATTCATCGGTATGGGCCGGAACGACACAGAATTCCCGGAATTCCGAGTGAGTCTGGGGTTCGTGAGTCATATGATTTGAACCTACCCCATCTCACCTACAAGCTGATATGTCAAATGTGCATGTCGGGTGACCACGAGCCGAACAGTGGAGCATCAAATTTCCCCATTCATTCTCTAAGGGGCCGGAATGTCGCGGATTTGTGAACGGGTGAATGCGGCGCCACGGGCCGACTCGTCCCGCAGTTTTTGTCAGTTCCCCATGAATCATACCTCATATGTGCGGAGCATTCATCGCCCCGCGGAATTCCGCCCCGGGGCGGAATTTTTCCCCATTCATTGAAGGGGACCAAAATTTTGTGCCTCACAACTTGGCCTGTGAGCGTCTGATATGCACATGTGACATATCCACTTGTAGGGGGTCTCGACTGGATCACAATTATATACCTCCTGAACCGCACACACATTCGGAACGGCCGCAAACGTGAAAAATCTATGAAACGGACACACTCTGTCATGTCATGTCTAAATGCTTGGCACATCGACAGGAGTCGGACGCTGGATAATTTGATTATGTCACGTGCGTCACTGGCCCCGCCCCCTCCCAAAAATTTGACCAGAACGGGCATTTTTGGTGTCTAAACACTCGTCTCTCCGAACAAGCTAGCATCAATGCTAGCAACAAGTCAATGCTAAATATTAAACGGACCAGGCTCTAAGGGGTCGCGCCCGGAACTGCGGTTTGCAGCATCACTCACATTTTCTTCAGGAAATGTCCTGTGTCTAGTTTACATGTTATTACTCCAGTAAAAGTGCAGTAAGAGTACAAGTATATACAAATATCAATTTGCATTGAAATGGAAGGAAAGGGCATTTACTTGCACTGAAGAAATATTTTACAGAGTGCATCTCTACTTTAACTCAACTACATGGTTTGTGTACTTTGTTCACTGTGTGTGTGTGTGTGTGTGTGGTGGTGTGTGTGTGTGTGTGTGTGTGTGTGTGTGTGTGTGTGTGTGTGTGTGTGTGTGTGTGTGTTTACTTTGTCCCCCTGAATGCCCTCTACACCAGAAGTTCCAGGTGATCCTTTTTCCCCTTTCTGTCCGGGCAATCCTGGTATTCTGGTCTGGCACACACTGCAGGCATTCTACACACACACACACACACACACACACACACACACACACACACACAACCTAGTTATGTGTAAAATGATACATTCTATGGTGTGTCTGATCACTTATGTGAAACAAAGGATTTCTCAGCAGAATTCAAACACAGGTGAGAGCACGGGGTCAGCCATGATACAGCACCTTAGAGCACAGACTTAAGGGCCTTGCTCAGGGACCCAAGGAGGGTAAACAAGCTGGTCCCGGAGCTCAAACTCCGACCTTCTGATCAGTAGCACAGCGCCTTAATCACTGAGCTACCACCTAGCCATTATACACATGATAAGCCTCCCCGTTTTATGCAATCATAAATAACACTTCCTTTAATAATGCACTAATATTATAGTGCTTAATTACTAAACGAAACATTATCATTTTACAGGGACCAATTATAATTCTGGTAATTAGAACTGAGCCCTTAACATCGAGCCTGCCAACGAGTGCTATTGTTCTTGTACAATTTCACTTTTAGTCTAAACTACAGCATTGAATCATTTCAAAAAAGACATCTTAATATGAATTCACTACAAAAAGACAATACCTTCAGAAGTGATCCATAATCTCCAACAATCGGCAGAGCCGTCTGGAATTAGGAAACATGAGCGTTAAATCCAATATTTAAATAAATATTTAAAATATTTAATTTAATTCAATATTTAATTCCCTACCAAGAATGATAGAAATTACATCATATGTTGTTAATCCATTAAACCCTTATTTTTTTCTAATACATTATAATAAGCAGTCTGAAACCCCACCCACAAATTATATTTATTCACTCATTAATTAAATGCTCATTAATTAAATATGCTTTGCTATGCTTTAAATATGCATTACTGAATATGCCCCCCCCCATCCTTTGAATCTGTGTATGTGTATTATTAATTGTATAGGTAAGAGCAACACCACTGAAAAGTCAGACCTATATTAACTATAAAGATACATAGCTGATATTCAGGTGAACATGACATGAACATCATTCATTCATTCATTCATCTTCTACCGCTTTATCCGATCTTCTCTCGGGTCACGGGGAGCCTGTGCCTATCTCAGGTGTCTTATGGGCATTAAGGCAGGATACACCCTGGATGGAATGCCAACCCATCACAGGACACACACACTCACATTCACACACACATTCATACACTAGGGACAATTTCCCAAGGTGCCAATCAACCTACCGTGCACACACACATGGCCGAGATGGGAATCGAACCCGGACCCTGGCGGTGTGAGGCGAACGTGCTAACCACTAAGCCACCATGCCCCTACATGGCATTCTGTTTACAATAGTTTTTTGTAGGTTTCTTTGCTTTTATACCCTTCGTTTATTTAGGTCCCCTATTTCACACACATTAGGTCTCAGTAATGGGCTGTTTCAGGGATTACTGAACTGAATACTGAAATGTATTCTCTTCTCTTAGTTATTACTTTAAAACTGCATACCTGTTTAGAGCAACATCTTCAGAAACAGAATAATAATTATACAGTCACAGCTGAGTTTTAGTCAGTTTAACTCACAAATAAGAAAGAGAAAGGATATATTCTATGAGACTGATTACATAACGATGAAGAACCTCTATTTCTGCTATGTAAATTGTATGTTTCAGACAAACATTTACCTTAAAATTAAATACAATGGTCCGTTATTAACTTGCAGGGCCTGAGGCATAGGTAATGAGTCATGTCAATACAGTAAACAGTGCAGAGGGCATTATATAGTATCCAACTTACTGGTTCACCAGGTGGTCCAGGTTTGCCTTCGCGACCTGGAGCGCCCTTAAAGAAGGAAGCAGGAAGCATCAAAGATCATTAATCTCATAAATGAACAGACTATGTTCTGGTGTCTTTCACATAATTCCAAACAGACGTGACTAAAATGGTCCTCTTAAAAAGACAAAGATTGAAATGCAATAAAGTTCATCAATATGTAACATGGAGTGTTTTATATCCAGTATTCATTTTAAAAGCAGTTCATTGGTTTATTCATTGCTTATTGGCAAGTAACCCACGGACGGGAATGTTTATTGAACGATAACATGTACCTTGAATGAAATGATTAATTAACCAAGCCATTTATGCATCTAAATATAAAAAAATAACTCTCTAAAATATGTAGGAATATTACATAATAGAAAAGGTTTAAAGTCTGCGACACCTACAGACTGAACCATCTATCTGAGAACTGCATGACCAATCATGTCTACAGGTGATCCTAATAAAGTATATGGTACCTGTATATCATGATCATGTCTTGGACAGTGTTTGATGGTTTGTTTAGTGTTACAGTATTTTATTGCTTATTGTATTGTTCATTATTAAAGGTTATTGACTAACTTATGAGCCAACATTACACTTAACATTCTTCTAGGTTTAATACACAATTACTGATGGAAATGTACAGAAATCAAATTAGTTCAACTTCTGCGAGTTTGTCATTTGACCCCGGAGAAAGAAGTGTGGCGATGAGAGATTCAAAACGTGTAGGCAATACCGGGTTTCCTGGGGCTCCAGGATGACCTTGTAAACCTGGAGGGCCACGAGGACCCTGAGACAAAAAGCACCATCTTTAGTATAATGTTTACAATAAGCAACAGCAAAGTCATTGTGAAGAAACAAGGAACAAATAATGATCATGCAGAATACCTCTACTCCTGGCTCCCCCTTTGGTCCCATCATGCCCTTTAGGCAGGAAAGAAATAAAAAATATAGTATCAAATGATTATGACTATTATTTACAGGTCAGGGATTTATACTATTAAAATGTTCATGAATCTGAATGTTTCATGTAAAAGGATATTGTTTAAATCTCAAAGGCTTTTTTATCCAGAGAACCACTACAGGAGCTTATTATAAATGTTGCCTGCATTTAAATGGATAATAGTATAGAATTCTCTTACAGGTGGACCATGAACTCCTACACCAGGTTCTCCTTTCTCTCCTGATTCTCCTGGTATTCCTGGCATTCCCCTCTCGCCCTAACAGAGGGAAAAGAAAAATCTCTATACCTTATACGATTTCGGTGCTGTATCGCCATCATTGTGCTTGATCAGGTTTTTGAAACTGAAGCACCCTGTTGTTTTAGAATCGCTCACTTTGACCAATCTTAAAAGATGGTGAACTTCCTGATGGTGGTTGTTCCTGATTCTCGGCACCATACTTTTCCAGATACTCGTTAATTCCATCCTCAGGTTCATAAGATTCGACGTGGATTGACCGACTAGCATGTAGGCTTGGGATTGCAGTTGTTTCAAGGTCTTCTAAAACGTCCAGCTTCGCTGGTTAGATCACATTCCCCATCTTGTTGATTCATTCCCATCTTGTATTCATTCATTCATTCATCTTCTACCGATATATCCGATCTTCCCTCGGGTCACGGGGAGCCTGTGCCTATCTCAGGCGTCTATGGGCATTAAGACAGGATACACACTGGATGGAATGCCAACCCATCGCAGGACACACACACACACACACTCACACACACACATTCATACACTAGGGACAATGTTTCCAAGGTGCCAATCAACCTACCGTGCATGTTTTTGGACCGGGAGGAGGAAACCGGAGAACCCGGAGAAAAACCCCCTGAGACACGGGGAGCAACATGCAAACTCCACACACACACATGGACGAGACGGGAATCGAACCACGACCCTGGTGGTGTGAGGTGAACGTGCTAACCACTAAGCCACCGTGCCCCACCATCTTGTATTCCACTTCAAGGACATGTTTGTGTTTTAATGCAGCTTTATGAGTAAGAAGCTTCTTTTATACTCCCTGATGAAACTGGCGATGATATACTTCACCTGTGAAAACTACAAGGCTTGTGTGATCTTTCAGACACAATCGACACACTGTCATGACTTTTTCGCCATTTGCTAGACACGTTGCTCATGGGCCCTCTAGTGGTAGCTTGGTGGTGGTGGGATTTGAAACTGGGATTTTCCGGTCCAGAGGCCAAAGCCTTAACCACTCAGCTCCCGCCTCCCATCTTCATTTGGTTGCAGTAGTGTTTGTGAATCCTTTTGGAGAATGTTCCCACATTTCCAGTTCAAATAGAAAATTATAACCATTTTAATTCTCGAACCAATTAACATGCTCCTTTTCTCCAATATCGTCAGTTGAATTCATTATATGCAGCAAAGAATGTCTCCACACCCTTTTTTTATCGAGTTACTGCGAGCAGTAAACAGTCCTTTCACTTGATTCATCCTACGTGTACACACACACACACACACACACACACACACACACACACACACCACACAACACAAACCGCTCTTTCCCCTCCACATTAAAGTAAGGGATGCAATGCTCTGTTCGGTCTTCACACTTTCTTTTGGGAATATTTCATCAGCCATTCAAGCCAGAAATATCTGGTATCCAGATATCCACAAATCAACAGTCCACAATATACACATCATCAGCATCGACTTCTTGTCTCATGCTTCAAAACTGATCAAGGGGATAAAAACACAGCTTCTTAGAAATAAACCCGTCAGTTATACAGGAATTGGATGAGCCCTTTGAGCTAGCGGTGCCTTCCACAGATGGAGTGACCTACCACATGCCTATATGTCTTTCTTGGGAGGTTTTTAAGGGAGGGGGGAACTCAGTCTACGGTCTAAGGCGCTGGGCTGCTGATCGAGCCCTGGTATGGCCAAGCTGCCACCCATGGGTCCTTAAGCAAGACCCTTAACCCTCTGTGCTCCAGGGGGCGCTGTATCATGGCTGAACCATGTGCTCTGACTCCAATTACCAAAACAACAACGCTGGGATATGCGAAGAAAGAATTTCACTGTGCTGTATTGTATATGTGACAAACAAAGGCGATTCTTCTTCTTTTTTGACTATTGTTGTGGCGTCTTCCTATTAACATTTAGTCACTTGTGTGTGGGAAGACAACGCTGACGCTGCTCCCGCCTGTTTGATCAACCTTGTATTTATTAGCATAAAAACTATGGAGTGAAGGATCCCCCCCCCTTTAACACACATTATATCCTGTTTAATATGGCTGCCCACAGGAAATGGGAAAAGGGATGCAATAATGTAATTCACCACAAGGGGATACGGAAAATAGTGACGAACATGCAATCAAATCAAGATATACTACAGAAAGACATTATACAACACCACCTTTATAGCTCCTACACCAATCACCACTGGCCAATACCATCATTACAGTAAAGCATGGTGCAGGGATGTTTCTCAGTAGCAGGGACTGTGAGACTAGGCAGGGTCGAGGGAATGACGAGTGCCGTAACGTAAGAAAGACAACCTTGATAAAAACCTGAGGTGACGGTGTCCATCCAAACAACGACCCTAATCACACAGCCTACATTACAAAGGAGTGACGACTCTATGAATGTTCTTAAGACTCGAACCACATTGTACATCTCTGGAGCGACCTGAAAATGGCTGTGCATCAACTCGCCCCATCCCAAATGATGCTGTTTAAGAGGTTCGGCAAAGAAGAATGGGAGAAACCTTGTAGCGTCAATAAGGATTCAAGGCTGTAACTGATGCCAAATGTGATTTAACAAAGTATAGAGCAAAGGCTGTGAATACTAATAAATGTATGTATTTAATACATTTTGGAATAAGGCTGTTACACAACCAAATGAAGCACAGTGAACATAAACATTATAGATAAATAAACAGACAGACAGACAATCAAGGCATAAATATCACATGCAAGCCAACTTTATGCAAAACAATTAATTTAATTTAAAAACAAGTAGTTTGAGATCTCCTTGCACTTTTTGCACTACAATAGAATCCCCCAGTCCACCACCTCCATTCATTTTAAAAACTAATTTTGAAATTTTTATTTTAGTACATACTTTACTTTATTGGGGGCACGGTGGCTTAATGGTTAGCACGTTCGCCTCACACCACCAGGATCCGGGTTCGATTCCCGTCTCAGCCATGTGTGTGTGGAGTTTGCATGTTCTCCCCGTGCCTCAGGGGGTTTTCTCCAGGTTCTCCGGTTTCCCCCCGGTCCAAAAACATGCACGGTAGGTTGATTGGCACCTTGGAAAAATTGTCCCTAGTGTATGAATGTGTGTGTGAATGTGTGTGTGTGTGCCTTGCGATGGGTTGGCATTCCATCCAGGGTGTATCCTGCCTTAATGCCCATAGACGCCTGAGATAGGCACAGGCAGATCAGATATAGCGGAAGAAGATGAATGATGATGATGATGACTTTACTTTATTCATTCATTCATCTTCTACCGCTTTATCCGATCTTCCCTCGGGTCACGGGGAGTCTGTGCCTATCTCAGGCGTCTATGGGCATTAAGGCAGGATACACCCTGGATGGAATGCCAACCCATCGCAGGACACACACACAATAACATTCACACACACATTCATACACTAGGGACAATTTTCCAAGGTGCCAATCAACCTACTGTGTATGTTTTTGGAGCAGTTGGAAACTGAAGAACCCGGAGAAAAACCCCCTGAGGCACGGGGAGAACATGCAAACAAAATGGAATCGAACCCGGACCCTGGAGGTGTGAGGCGAACGTGCTAACGATTAAACCACCGTGCCCCCCACAGACTTAACTTGTACTTAAAAATTGTCATTGAAATAATAGAGGGCAATATATAAAAAGAATCTTTCATTATTCTATCCATCTATGAGTGATATGACCCACCTTTGGCCCTCTTGATCCTCTTGGCCCAGGTATTACCTCTGCCTATCAAAAAGCAAATCAACGAATCATTGTTATTCATTACAAGGGTAACATTTATAACCATATGGAAGTGCTTTACTAATTTATATGTAAAAAAAACAAATTAAATATTGCGACTAATTCCTCAGTTGATATGTTTTGTTATGTAAAACTAATGAAATCTATGTCAGAACAACAATTGGTAGGGATATTGTTACAAATCTGCATTTAGGAAAATAGAGAGGAGAAGGAATGCACTACAGTAAATATGACTTACAGTATAACCAAGTGCTCCAACGCCAGGCTCACCCTTGGGACCTGGTGGGCCTTGTGGCCCTCGGATTCCACCGGCATCACCCTGCACATACACGCACACAAACAATGTGTATTTTCCATTTTCACTGTAATATGCCTTGTAGGCACTTTTTTACTGCTAATGGAGGAACAGAACGTGTGACAATATCACGTTTTTGAGAGCCAGGACCCAATCATTTTACTTGTTATACTACTACTAAGATATGAAAACTGGTATAACAAGTAGAACAGCCATTCTTTCATGTGTCAGCCATGCATACGCACAATATTATGCACAAATGGGAACTTTTAAGGGAATTTAAGTGAGGTTTATGTTAAGCAACAATCATGAAATCATTTCTTTAACGCAAGATTCCTGCTGTGATGCTCAAGTCAGCCTCAGATTGAAGTTTACCTTCTGTCCTTTATCTCCGTCTCTGCCTGGTGTTCCTGGCTCCCCTACTAATCCCTGCAAATTGAAAAAAGAAGCTCGTATTTTAACCAAACCAGAGTCATTCTGCTGCACCACTGAGCTTGCACGTGTTATTTTAATCTTGTCAATTTTCATAATGGAAAATACGAATAGGAAAAAAAATTATTCGTGAGCAGATCAGAACACGCACAGATGCTTGCGCAGTGTAAAATAGTGCATTTTTAATTGCATGCAATATGTGTGTTCTCTAGAGGGCAGTGTTGCACAAACTTCACCCTGAATTTACATTACTTAATTATTGGGAGAAAAATAAATGTGCTTTTTACTTGCCACATTCTTGTTAATGTTTTTTAAATTTGCTATATTCCCGTGTGGGGCACGGTGGATTAGTGGTTAGCACGTCGCCTCACACCTCCAGGGTCGGGGTTCGATTCCCGTGGAGTTTGCATGTTCCCCCCGTGCCTCAGGGTACTTTTCTCCGGGTTCTCCGGTTTCCCCCCCCCCCCCCGGTCCAAAAAAATGCACGGTAGGTTGATTAGCACATTGGAAAATTGTCCCTAGTGTGTGAATGTGAGTGTGAGTGTGTGTGTCCTGCGATTGGGTTGGCATTCCATCCAGGGTGTATCCTGCCTTAATGCCCATAGACGCCTGAGATAGGCACAGGCTCCCCGTGATTGGGAGTCTATCAAAGTTTATCTTCTATAGCGGTAGAAGACGAATGAATGAATGAATATTCCAGTGATATTAGGAAGCTGGATTCAGAGTGATTACCGCCACCTCAAAGGGCATAACAGTGTGCAATGCTGCAGGATTATTATAACAAACTACAACTGATACCTGCGCATATAATATAATAACATGATTTCCATGTGTGCAGACTCATACTAATTAGTTTTCAATTGAACGCATGCGGCTTGACTTCCGCTCTATGTGCACGAATTCTCATATCGAATTACCAAACAGTATTTTTGTAAAAATATAAACTGTGTAAAGGACAATAGTAGTGTTTTTACTTGCCCTTTCTCCCGGAAGACCTTGAAGTCCAGCAGGGCCCGGCAATCCGTCTTTGCCCTAAGGGGTATATGAGTTTTATAGATCATTAGGCATGTGATTGGAATTTCTGGAGCTAAATTAGGTTAACATGTTCTAGCGATCACATAGACTGCTCTGTCTCCTTATGAAATTACTTAAAAAAACCATATCGGCACGAAAAAAGCATCTTTCATTCTGCTATCATTCAAAACGATATATTTAAAAAAAGAATAAAAATCTGCAGGTCACATGTAGGACACATCTGTACAGATTCCGGATGTCCCTGTTCTCTCTTATCTAGTACTGCTCTTTAATAAAGAAAAATATATCTCATACGATTACTCGATTAATCGAGGGAATAGTCGCTAGGATACTCGATTACTAACATAATTGATGGCAACCGTCCTAGGTGGGATGTTTTATTGATTTATTTATCGTGGGTTTGCACACTTTCCTGGAGATACGTTTATCTACAGTTTGTATTGTAATATATTGTTTTATATATATATATATATATATATATATATATATATATATGTATATATAGGTGTGTGTGTGTGTGTGTGTGTGTGTGTGTGTGTTGTGTGTGTGTGTGTGTGTGTGTGTGTATGTATGTGTATGTGCGTACGTGTGTGTGTGTATATATATATATATATACAGTCATGTGAAAAAATTAGGACACCCTTTGAAAGCATGTGGTTTTTTTTTGTAAACATTTTTAATTAAATGGTTATTTCATCTCAGTTTCAACAATACAGAGAGATTAAAGTAATCAAACTAAACAATGAAAACTGAAGAAAAGTCTTTTCAAGATCTTCTGTAAATGTCATTCTACAAAAATGCCTATTCTAACTGAGGAAAAAGATAGGACACCCTCACATGTATTCCCTCTTAAATTGGCTCAGATCTCACACAGGTATATCACACCAGGTTGCACATAACTAGTAGATCGTTACTCTGCATGTTGAATGAGGCTTGCCCTATTTAAACCTCAGACATTTATTTAGTTTGGTGTGCTCCTGACTGTTGAAGTGAGAGTGAGCACCATGGTGAGAGCAAAAGAGCTGTCAGAGGACTTCAGAAAAAAGATTGTAGCAGCCTATGAGTCTGGGAAGGGATTTAAAAAGATCTCAAAAGATCTCAAAAGATTTTGAAATCAGCCATTCCACTGTCCGGAAGATAGTCTACAAGTGGAGGGCTTTCAAAACAACTGCCAACATGCCCAGGACTGGTCGCCCCAGCAAGTTCACCCCAAGAGCAGACCGCAAGATGCTAAAAGAGGTCTCCAAAAACCCTAAAGTGTCATCTCGAGAACTACAGCAGGCTCTGGCTACTGTTGATGTAGAAGTACATGCCTCTACAATCAGAAAGAGACTGTACAACTTTAACTTGCATGGGAGGTGTGCAAGGAGGAAACCTTTGCTTTCCAAGAGAAACATCAAGGCCAGACTGACATTTGCCAGAGATAAAGTTGACAAAGACCAGGACTTCTGGAATAATGTTCTTTGGACAGATGAGTCCAAAATTGAATTATTTGGACACAACAGCAGAGGACATGTTTGGCGTAAACCAAACACAGCATTCCAAGAAAAGAACTTCATACCAACTGTGAAGCATGGAGGTGGAAGTGTCATGGTTTGGGGCTGCTTTGCTGCAGCAGGACCTGGTCAGCTCACCATCATAGAATCCACCATGAATTCTACTGTGTATCAGAAGGTGCTTGAAGAACATGTGAGACCATCAGTTAGAAAATTAAAGCTGAAGCGGAACTGGACCATGCAACATGACAATGACCCAAAACATACTAGTAAATCAACCAAAGATTGGCTGAAAAAGAAGAAATGGAGAGTCCTGGAATGGCCAAGTCAAAGTCCAGATTTGAATCCCATTGAGATGCTGTGGGGTGACTTGAAAAGGGCTGTACGTGCAAGAAACCCCTCAAACATCTCACAGCTGAAAAAGTTCTGCATTGAGGAGTGGGGTAAAATTTCCTCAGACCGATGTCGGAGACTGGTAGATGGCTACAAGAACCGTCTCACTGCAGTTATTTCAGCCAAAGGAGGTAACACTCGCTATTAGGGGCAAGGGTGTCCTATCTTTTTCCTCAGTTAGAATAGGCATTTTTGTAGAATGACATTTACAGAAGATCTTGAAAAGACTTTTCTTCAGTTTTCTTTGTTTAGTTTGGATTATTTTAATCTCTCTGTATTGTTGAAACGGAGATTAAATAACCATTTATTAAAAATGTTACAAAAAACCACATGCTTTCAAAGGGTGTCCTAATTTTTTCACATGACTGTATATATATATATACTCTCTCTCTCTCTCTCTCTCTCTCTCTCTCTCTCTCTCTCTCTATCTATATATATATATATATATATATATATAGATAGAGAGAGAGAGAGAGAGAGAGAGAGAGAGAGATTTAATATAAAAAGACTGATACACAGATAACTACTAACCTGTGAACCTGGCTTTCCCATTTGCCCAGGCAATCCATCATTTCCCTTTAAAAAGCAAAAAAAGCAGACTGGTGAGATTAAAGGTGAAGATAAACCAGCATAAATAAAATACATTTACAGTATACAGTATACGGTCCCTACATGGTAGTGAACGGGTAATTCAATTTTACAACCATTTTTTCGTTTAAGATAAAAAACACCACCCAAATATTAAAGGATATATGATTTGCTTTTGTGTGTGTGTGTGTGTGTGTGCTTGTGTATGAGTATGCCCTGTCTCCGGTTCACTGGCTCCCCTTCCTTGGACTGTTCATTTGCTGCTTAATATATACCACCCTTTGACTGGTACTACTGTAATGGGATGCTTTTTTTACATATGCTACCTCTGGGTAAAATTATTTGTGAACATGGTATTAGCTTTCACACTTATGCTGATGACATACGCAACGGTAAAAAATAACCTTGGCATGATTATTAAGTGGAGTTTTCATTTGAAGCTGATGCAGATAATAGATCTCGTCTCACGACTGTCCCGTCACTACACGATGCAGAAAAAGTAGTTCACGCTACTTTAGTACCTCAGGATTAGATTATTGCCATAGTGTCTGGACACTCTAGTAAGTGCATACACAAGTATCCAAATAGTCCACACTACTGGCAACAAGATGTAAACACATAAACACTATGACTGCACTGGCTTCCAAGCGCTTTCAAGTTTCACACTGATAAAATAAACAAGACATGGGACATTTCCTGTAGAAAATGTGAGTAATGATTGCTGATGCAAACCGCAGATCCGGGCGTGACCCCTTAGAGCCTGGTTTAATATTTAGCGTTGACTTCGAAATGCTAGCTCTTTCGGATAGACGAGTGTTTAGACGCCCATTTTGGGTGTTTTTTTGGAAGGGGGCGGGGCCAGTGACGCACGTAACATCAAATTATCCATCGTCCGACTCCTGTCGATGTGCAGAGCGTTTATACATGTCACATGATGCTGTGTCCGAGTTTCGCTGTTTTGCACGTTTTTCACGTTTGTGGCCATTGTTATGCCATGTGGCAGGCATATGTTTGCAACCTACTCCATCTCACCTACGAGTGGATATGTTAAATGTGCATGTCGGGCGAACACGGGCTGAACAGCGGAGCGGCAAATTTCGCCATTCATTCTCTATAGGGCTGGAATGTCGCCGATTTCCTGAAATTCCGAACAGGTGTGGGATTCGGGAGGTATATGATGGTGATCCACTCCGGACCCCCTACGAGTGGATTTGCCATATGTGCATGTCGGATGTGCAGGCCGAGCTGTGAGGCACGAAATTTTGGCCCCATTCATTTTCTATGGGAAAAAATTCCCGTATTTTGGCCCCGGGTTCGGAATTCCGCGGGGAGATTCCTTATAAAAGTAATAGCACACCTCACACCATCGGGCCGCACGATATGAGGTATGATTTGTGACGATCGGACAAAAACTGCCAATTGCTCATGGTTTCCATTCGTTTTAATTTGAATACATTTTCCTTTGTGCGTCTTTGTAATGTTGTCCATCCGTAAAAACACCTATTATTTGTTTTTTTTTTACCATGTTTGAGAGACAAAAGCATGTTTCGTTTGTTTATCTGCTGTTCCGTGGTTTATGTTGTGTTGTGATTTACCTTGACACCTGGCAGCCCTGGAATTCCTTTTTCACCCTGGTGAATGAGAAGAAGAAAAAAATCCGTCCTTCACAATCTTCTTACAGGGCTGACGTGTTATATTGTGGTTTTGTGTGTTGTTACTGTTCTATACTTTTTTCCTTCCACTTCATGAAACCAGCAACCAACTGAGATACAAAATTCCCACCAAATATCGCAGTAATACATTCAGGCATTTGGCAGACGTCCTATCCACGACGACTTAAAACCGAGGGTTAAGGGCCTTGCTCAAGGACCCACTAATGGTAGCTGGTGGTTGTGGGGTTTGAACCTGCAATCTTCTGGTCCAGAGGCCAATACCTTAACCACTAAGCCACCACCTCCCTATAATACCCACTTTCTTTTTTGTAAAGAAGTGCTTTCTATACTTGATTTGTGAAACGATCTTTATTATCATGTTTAATCATTCATTCATTCATTCATCTTCTACCGCTATATCCGATCTTTCCTTGGGTCACGGGGAGTCTGTGCCTATCTCAGGCGTCTATGGGCATTAAGGCAGGATACACCCTGGATAGAATGCCAACCCATCGCAGGGCACACACTCACACACGCACACACACACACACATTCATACACTAGGGACAATTTTCCAAGGTGCCAATCAACCTACTGTGCATGTTTTTGGACCGGGAGGAAACCGGAGAACCCGGAGAAAAACCCCCTGAGGCACGGGGAGAACATGCAAACTCCACACACACACATGGCCGAGACGGGAATCGAACCCGGGACCCTGGCGGTGTGAGGCGAACGTGCTAACCACTAAAGCCACCGTGCCCCATGTTTAATCAGTAAAATAGAAATAGCAGTTACACACTCACCATGTCACCTTTTTCCCCTTTCTCCCCCTTCTCGCCTGCTTCACTCTAATTTACAGAAAGAAAAATGGTTTTTAGCCCCATTTTTTTTTGTAAAACTTCCCTTTATGCTAATATATGCCAATTTGCATTCATGCTATTTATTAATAAACTATATTTATACCATTAAACATGTGTAATATTGGTATATTATGTGTAATATTGTATATATATGTGTATATTAATAGTTAACATTCTAGTAAAGGGTAAACTTACAGGTACAGAGAGATGTCTGAGCCCATGTGCTGTCATCACCTGCAAGGCAAAACAAATCGGGCCGCACATATTAGTAGCACATATATATATATATATATATCTATATATATATATATATATATATATATATAATATATATATAAACCCACCCTCATTAACGTTTGACTTCATGTGGGATAGTGATGTATTGTATGAGGAAATATAGGTAATCCACGATGTAGAGGCATTCCGAGGACCACATCGCAACTTGAAATTATCCAATATTGAGATATTGCCTATATATTTTAACACAACATAACTGTATTTCCTACTTGTTACATTTTAAATACAGGTTCTTTAGATCTAATCTTATCTACGTTTTGGTTAAAGTTTGTATCCAATCATATTTCAGCAGTCAAATAACACATCGCCATAAGGCCAGCAGAAATGGAGATTCAGATCCATGTTGCTAAAAAGCTCTTTCTTTACAACCAATCAGATAGTCAGAAATCGTTTTGGTCACTGCTACAGTTACTCTTCTCACTGTTGCTACAGTCAGACATGCCCCGCTATTTGAGAATCACTGACATAGACACTGTGTAGAATCTTAGTATCAGCAGTCGAAAGTAAGGGCACAGAAAATAAATGAGCTCAAAGCCCAATATGAGCAATCTACAAGGAATCTCTCTCTCTCTATCTCTCTCTCTCTCTCTCTCTCTCTCTCTCACTCACTGACAGTCCAATAATGAGTATATGAGTGTTCAAGGACAATACAGTGTATTTTAGGAAAAGGTAAGGAACGACATGAACTGAGAGTAAGCAGCATCAGCTACAAGAAGATCTGAAATATTAACACAGGACGTGCAATTACAACTTGATGCTGCCGTTCACACTGTACAATGCATAGCTTTGGCTACTTATATTAATGGCCAATATTTAGCTCGTGATGTACATTTGAATAGTTTACTATGCAGGGAACAAAGATTTCATTGAAGACATCTTAGGTGTTAGAGCAGTTACAACACACATTAGGGGAGAAGACATATACTTGGCGATAAAAGAGACATTTACTCTAAGCGAGATCAGCCTGAAACATGTGTCCGTCACAGTTGATAGAGCCCCAACCAAGATTATAGATATACATATTTACATTTATATGTATATACATTTATACATATATAAATTGTCTGGACCGCTGCAAGGAGGGGTCCAGACAAGTTGAAGACTCTTGATTTATGTAAATAAATGGACTTATTCTCTGTTTCAGTAGCATATTCTAGTGTTTTTCATCATCAGAAAGATCAGCATTCGAATTGAATTTACCCGTAAAAAAGTCAGTATCAATCATTTTCATTATGTGTTAGGGAACAAGAATATGGCAAACATGACAATTTACGTTTGAGTCATCGAGTCCTCTTTTATTACACTATATGAAATTGACCGTTTCTTGATAATGGTATATCACACTGCCTCTTGTTAAATAACTTTCTACTTCTGCACAGGCAAACTATGCCCACACTCTGCTTAAACTGCTATTGGCTGCTGTAGAAATGCACTTCTGCCTGCTTGACAAATACAATTCAGGGCACACGCATAACCCAATCATTGCGCTAAAGCCTGTTTATGAGCACTTGGAATCGGAATGTAAATGTTTATATAATTGTCTAACTTTAGTGTGTGGACCTACTAAGTACTTACTGGGCCTGGGGGTCCTCTGGGACCAACTTCACCCTAATGATAATGAAACACTTCAAATTAGAAAAAAAAGACAAAAAGAAAAACACACTTCTCACATTCCCTTTGTGCACGCACACACACACACACACACACACACACACACACACACACACACACACACACACACACACACACACACACACACACACACACACACACACCCCACACACACACACAATGTCCTGTCTGTACCTTCTGTCCTTTATTGCCAAGGGCACCCTCTTGACCAGGCAGTCCCTGTGGGAGGAAGCAGTTCCTGTTTTATTCCAGACTGAAACATAGATAAATTAATGCAAAGTAATTTCTGTGTGTGTGTGTGTGTGTGTGTGTATAGAGTGGAATATGAGTCAGAAAGCTGGTTAGAGTGTGTGCATCACATACTGAATCCCCTTTCTCCCCCTTCTGTCCTGTTTCTCCAATCACACCTTGTTCTCCTTTCACCATCTGGAAATAGAATAAAAAAAAAACATTAATGTAAAACACTTTACTTGTTCCATAATCCCATTAAATATACATTTACTGCACTTGGCAGACACCCTTATCCACAGCGACTTACAACTGAGCAATTGAGGATTAAGGGCCTTGCTCAAGGGCCCACTAGCTTGGTGGTGTTGGGATTTGAACCTGCAATCTTCAGGTCCAGAGGCCAATGCTTTAACCAATGTGCTACCACTTTCCTAAATATACAATTAATACGCAAATATTAATCGTATTCTGATTCTGATTCTCAAGCTGTATTTCATGATGTACAGAGAAAACAGGAAATATGTTTAGGTACTTTATTTCTAAGCAGTCTTTAATGCTCTTTGCACACAAAACAAGGGCGTGCAATGTGCACGTCACAGCATATCAGCATATAAACCACACCCTCAGAAATGAAAAGTATTTAATTATTTAAAACACATTTTTATGAGTTAAAAAGCAACTACTGTAGTTCTCTGGATACCCCATTAAGACCCATTGCTATATATTGACGTAAAAGTCAACATTACATCACTTTATAAACGTAATACAGAACATATACAGTACCTAATTCACAATGATATAACAATGTGTTTTTTTTTTTTTTTATAAAATGTATTTGTGAAAACCTAGTTTATAATATCATTTCTCAAATTGTTGAAGATTTGGCCTCTTTTGCGGGATACATAAACTCATTTTCCATGTGAGACTTGGCAAAGTTTTGGGGTTGCGATATCCTAATTCGTAATATTCCGGGGAATTACAGTATTCCCTACAACTGTACACAAAACACTATGGCCAACAAATGACGAAAGCCTGTGTTTAATTTTACATTTACAGCATTTGGCAGACGCCCTTATCCAGAGCGACTTACAACTGAGCAATTGAGCGTTAAGGGCCTTGCTCAAGGGCCCACTAGTGGCAGCTTGGTTGCGATGGGGTTTGAACCCAAGATCTTCCAGTCCAGAGTCCAACAACTTAACCACTGGTCTACCACCTCCCAATTTTAACGTGCCAAGATCGCGGGTTCAAACCTCACAATCACCAAGCTACCACTAGTGGGCCCTTGAGCAAGACCCTTAAACCTCAATTGCTCAGTTATAAGTTGCTTTGGATAAAAGTGTCTGCTAAATGCCATAAATCCATATCAAGATATCTATTTTTTTAATGATTTTTTAAAATGATGAATTATTTTGTAAGATTAAAACTTAAAATATATAAAGGACTTTTGTGTAGATCATGTTTCATTCAATAATGTTTTTATTTTATACTGTACATCTCCCAGTCAGTCTTGATCTGCTGTTCCATCTGAAAGGCCATCCCAATAGTTTATGGATATGCTAAGCCTGCCAAATCATCCAGTCTAATTGTAAAAAGAGATCATTGGGAATGATGCCAGTGCATTCCACCAATCAGCAAGGTCAGCAAATGTCTCACAGGCCACAAGAACTATTATTATTATTACAGATGTTTAGAACTCAGGGGCATGGTGGCATAGTGGTTAGCACGTTCGCCTCACACCACCAGGATCCTGGGTTCGATTCCCGTCTCGGCCATGTGTGTGTGGAGTTTGCATGTTCTCCCCTGTGCCTCAGGGGTTTTTTTTCTCCGGGTTCTCCGGTTTCCTCCCGGTCCAAAAACATGCACGGTAGGTTGATTGGCACCTTGGAAAATTGTCCCTGTTGTGTGTGTGTGTGTGTGTGCCCTGTGATGGGTTGGCATTCCATCCAAGGGTGTATCCTGCCTTAAATGCCCATAGATGCCTGAGATAGGCACAGGCTCCCCGTGACCCGAGGGAAGATCGGATAAAGCGGTAGAAGATGAATGAATGAATGAATGAATGTTTAGAACTCATTCATTGAGCTAATGAGTTATATTGTCTCATACCAACATGGAATCTTTTCTTCCAGGCTATCATGAGATGAATTGACACTACATGTAGAAAGAATGTGGACATGCCTATGGAGGCCTGGCCCGTGCTGGGGGTATACATAAACCAGCCGTCACATATGGCAGTCTCCTTATAGCCCTAGCTATCAGAAGGTGTGAATATTCTTGGTACTAGACTAAAGGATATCATTTTTTATAGGAAAATTATTTCCCCTATACTAGGAAAATTAACTTCATTAACTTGGCTTCAGGGGGCATGGTGATTTAGTGGTTAGCAAGTTCGCCTCACACCTTCAGGATCCGGGTTCGATTCCCGTCTCGGCCATGTGTGTGTGGAGTTTGCATGTTCTCCCCAGGGGTTTTTTCTCCGGGTTCTCACGGTAGGTTCATTGGCACCTTGGAAAATTGTCCCTAGTGTGTGAATGAGTGTGTGGATGTGTGTGTGTGTGTGTGTGCCCTGCGATGGGTTGGCATTCCATCCAGGGTGTATCCTGCCTTAATGCTCATAGATGTCTGAGATAGGCACAGGCTCCCCGTGACCTGAGGGAAGATCGGCTAAAGAGGTAAAAGATGAATGAATGAATGAATGAATTTGGCTTTTGTATGTACAGTATGTAAGCATTAACCAATAAAATTCACAGTATTTGTCAGACATTCTAACTGCATACAGAGCGGCTTATGAAGCACTTTAACAGTCTCAATCAATAATCACATACTAGTTCAGTAGATAACAGGGTAGCAAAATGATAGAACCTCCCTAACAAATGGTTTTGACTATTTTCAATTTTATGTTGCCGCCTGATACTACAATCATTCGAAATGATTGTTTTTTTCTCAACTCAGTACACCATAGAAACAACACCGTATTTTACTGTGGTATGATGTTCTTTATCTAAAATCCATTGTTACTTTTATGCCAGATGTAATGCAATAAAAAAATGAAAAAACTTTA
>JACRUU010000019.1:22366506-22394006 GCA_030449085.1 Kryptopterus vitreolus
TTTAGTGTGACGTCAACATGGAACTGCCTTTCATACTGAAACGCAGCGACCGCCACAAGAGCTCAATGTGTCAGCCTGTAATATCTTACTCTATGCAGAGATACAGTAGAAAAACAAGTTTATACATTAGGTGCAGTTCCATGGAGGACTGTAATCGAGTTAAAAGTCCAATGCTTATGAAAATACCCATTTGAAGTAAACATGCCCAGACTAAATGAAATGGGAAATGGTTTGAGAGGGATTGGATTTGGGTTGTAAATCAAAAATCGATTGTGATTCTTCAAAAATTCGATTCTTCTTACCGATTACCGTTTCGTTCTTTTTCACCTGGAAGTTTGCCCGGACCTTATGTGGTAATCTAAACAACAATTTACAAGATGGACCTGCTAGGATCCTCCGACCTAGAGGCACAAACTTCCAGTTTTGGGATTTTTCTGCCTTCTGGTTGAATTGGGTTATTATTAGTAATGATTGCAAAAACATCACTAATATAATCTCTAACTAGTAACTAGGCGGGTAACTAGTCCCGCAGTTTTTGTCTGATCCTCATGAATACATTTACAATTGCAGTATTTAGCAGACGCCCTTATCCAGGGCGACGTACAAGAAGTGCTTTAGGTGTCATACCTCATCGGAATCATATCGTGCGGCCCGATAGTGTGAGGTGTGCTATTACTTTCATAAAGAATCGCCCCACGGAATTCCGAACCCGGGACCAAAAAGCAGGATTTTTTTTCCCATGGAAAATGAATGGGGCCGAAATTTCATGCGTGACAGTTCGACATGCACATATGGCAAATCCACTCGTAGGGGGTCCAGAGAGGATCATGATCACATACGACACGATCACACCTGTTTGGAATTTTGGGTAATCCACGGCATTCTGGCCCCATAGAGAATGAATAGAGAAATTTGACGATCCCCTGTCGGGCCCGTGTTTGCCCGACATGCACATTTGACATATTCACGTGCATCACTGGCCCACGTTATATAAAACCATCGTCCTCTCCCAATATTCATGAACTTCAGTGTGAACTTTGTTCATTTGCAATACAATATTATTACCTACATACATAGAGTGAGAATACAATACAATACAGTACAACACGCGAATACATTATGCTGATTACATTATCAGAATTATGCTGATTTAGGTGAGATGGAGTAGGTCGCGAACATATGACTGCCGCATGGCGTCACGTGGCCGCAAATGTGAAAAATCTGCACAGGGTCATGTGACATGTCTAAACGCTCTGCACATCGACAGGAGTTGGATGCTGATGTAACGTGCTTCACTGACCTATAGGCGTTTTTGGTGTCTAAACACTCGTCTCTCCGAACGAGCTAGCATTTCAAAGTCAACTCTAAATATTAAAAGGACCAGGCTCTAAGGTGTCGCGCCCGGAGCGGCGGTTTGCATCAGCACGCATCACTCACATTTTCTTCAGGAAATATCCCATGTTCATATTAAAGCTCTTTTGTTTTGGCACTTGTGTCTCGCCTTGTAAATCTTTCCCCCGATGCTAACAGGACCATGGGAAGTGCTCAAAAGTGTGGGTACAATTTGTAAAAAATTAAGACAAATCTAAGTGTAATTACTGTAATAAACTATTATGTTACAAACATGAGTCATGACCAACGTGACTAAGCTTCTGCAGTTGGTTCACCATTTGGGAGAGTCAGAATCGATATGCAGCATCGGAATCGCTACAATTAAAATGACACCCAAGCCTAGGTGGGATAAAACTTGTCTACAAACCGAACAAAAAACGAATTCTGCCATGTCAATGCGTAATGGGATATGACCCATTACTTGAGGAACAAAATGCAATGCTTCAAATCTCTGTGTGATTACGGATGCCATCTGGCCCATTCGTCATTACTGCATTACAGAAGATGCACACAAACATTTTCAATGAATGCTAAACTGATTTGCCACAAAATATTATTCCACACAACTTTCAAGTTTGTACATGACTGGCAAATGGTCACTAAAATCCAGCAATACAAGCCAGTCCCACCAGTCCTTACTACGGACCATCATCCACACGCTTCTGCTTTTTCAGAGATGCAAAAGCACTAAAAAGCTCACTGTGCCTACAAATTCCTCACTCCTGCTTGATTAAGAGCAACAATAGCATGCATAAGAAGTAATAGCACTCCATCTTGACAGGATGTCACACAGGACAGAGGCTAATGTGCGTATGCCATACAGTCATAAGTGCTGGTACATAAACGCCATGTAAACACGGGATTAGGTAACGCCTCATACAAGCAGTCCACCGAATTTCTCAGACAGTATGATTTTAATTGGAATGAGCAAAACGATTAAAGTGGTAGACAATCTCCATTAAAAAAGGCACAGCAGAAGAATACACATTCATTCAGATAAAAAAATTAAAAAATCCGTTTATAGAGGAGAGTCAGGGAAGATAATATAAAACCATTGTTCTCTCCCAAGATTCCTGAACTTCAGTGACACTAGTGTGACCTTCGTTCCTTTGCAATGCAATATTATTACCTACATACATACATAGAGTGAGAATCAGTATGTCACAAATACATTTACATATGTAATATTTGATCAAATCTGATAAAATTTTGATAAAAAAATACATTATGCTGATTTAATGTATTTCTCAACTTGTACTCACATTCTTTATTCCATTCATATTTTGTATTTATGGTGGCAGAGGACTATTGTTATCTATATATATATATATATATATATATATATATATATATATATATATATCTATATTCATTCATTCATTCATTCATTCATTCATCTTCTACCACTATATCCGATCTTCCCTCGGGTCACGGGGAGTCTGTGCCAATCTCAGGCGTCTATGGGCATTAAGGCAGGATACACCCTGGATGGAATGCCAACCCATCACAGGGCACATACACACACACACACACACATTCACACACACATTCATACACTAGGGACAATTTTCCAAGGTGCCAATCAACCTACTGCATGTTTTTGGACCGGGGGGAAACGGGGGGGACCCCCTGAGTCACGGTGAGAACATGCAAACTCCACACAAACATGGCCGAGACGGGAATCGAACCCGGACCCTGGCGGTGTAATTCATTCTTCTTCTACCGCTATATCCGATCTTCCCTCGGGTCACGGGGAGCCTGTGCCTATCTCAGGCATCTATGGGCATTAAGGCAGGATACACCCTGGATGGAATGCCAACCCATCACAGGGCATATATATATATATATATGTACGTTATCAGTCTGTTTTACAAATGAGACGATCTCTCCTCTTCAGACAATTGATCTCATACCTAAAGTTCTCTCATCTAATCAGCATACCTGCTCTTTAATCCAATAAGATCTCGGCTTCAACGTCAGACAACACGCACTCTTTATTTAAAGGGCCTCAAGGTCAGATAATGAATCCAGCAAGCTTGCAATTCTGTTATCACATGTTGTCCCACTGCTATCTCTTCAAATCTTTCAGTGCAGTAAAGCCAAAGTCAACCTAAAGTATTCTTCCAGTTTTTATTCCTCTCATACACGCATCCATACAGTACCTGCAGTTCACATTAGTTCACTTTTAACTACAGCTGCTTGGAACCAGCGGACTGTGAATGTCTAGACAGAGGTATATTCAAGGGACGGTAGTTAGGTTGGGGCTCAGTAAGCACCTACTATAAATGTTCCGGTCAATGACAAATTGGAAATTGATACACCAGGGCTTGGCAGAGAAAAAAACAACTTGACATACTGCCCCTAGTAACATAAATCTTTAGGATTTTTTTGACTCAATGAAACACGCTATACTCTCCACAATAACTTTGGATAACTTGACATTAGACTTGATGTTACAGAACTTAAAAAAAGGCTGTTTTGTTTTACTTTACCGGTGGTCCCGGAATACCAGGCTCCCCTGAGTGTCCTCTGCGACCCTGTAAAAAAAAAAAGATGTAGTGAGCAAGAGAACCAGTGAATAAATAAAAATAGAAATAAAATACAGATATAAATGCTAATCTAGTAAGCATATAATAATCACAAGGAATATAGAGTATATAATAAAATAGAGAATAGAATAGAAGAAATAGAATAAACGGGTAGTAAAATAAGACAGAAAGGGATGGGTAGAGATATGACCGAGATTTAAAGTGTTTACTGTATGTGCTGTATTAAAGTGGAACTGATGGGTGTTAAGGTTTTAGTTATTGCAACTGTATAAAAAAAAACAAACAAACAAAAACAAAAACATGTTTCGACAGACCGGCCTGACCCAAAACAATTGTTACTATACTCCATCACAGTGTGGTATCGTGGCTCCTCTGATTAGTGATGCGGCCCGATGGTGTGAGGTGTGCTATTACTTTTATAAGGAACCGTCCCGCGGAATTCCGAACCCGGGGCCAAAAAGCAGGAATTTTTTTCGCATAGAAAATGAATCAGGCCAAATTTTCATGCCTCACAGTTCAGCCTGTGAGCATCCGACATGCACATGTGGCATATCCACTCGTAGGGAGTCCGGAGTGGATCACGATGATATACCTCCCGAACCCCACACATGTTCGGAATTTCGGGAAATCCGTGACATAAAGGCCCCACAAAGAATGAATGGAGAAATTTGACGCTCCACTGTTCGGCCCGTTTTCGCCCGATGTGCACATTTGACATATCCACTCATAGGTGAGATGGAATAGGTCACAAACATATGACTGCCGCATGGCATCACGTGGCCGCAAATGTGAAAAATCACAGCGAATTGACTGGGGTCGGACGCTGAATAATTTGGCGATGTCATGTGCATCACTGGCCCCGCCCCCTCTCGAAAAAACTCCCAAAACGCGGGTTTTTGGTGTCTAAACACTCGTCTCTCCGAACGAGCTAGCATTTCAAAGTCAACTCTAAATATTAAATGGACCAGGCTCTAAGGGGTCACCCCTGGAGCTGCGGTTTGCGGTCCATCCACCCGACTCTCTCTCTTCCTCATTCAACAGCTGTATAAAACACTCCCTCCACGTTCTCAACACACTCTCCTCAATAGTCAACTGCATCCTTTATCGCTCTAATTTGCAGCACATCCTTCCAAGCTTAGTCCGTCTCGTCTGCCTCGTCAACGGGGACAAATCCTTTTCTCTTTCTTAGTGTACACATCCTCATATGCCTTTTTCATGCCTACCCCCCCTTTCACCTGCTGTCCCATTCTCTTTATACTCCTGTCCACTTTATTCCTCTCTCTGTCAATCCCAATTCTGTTTCACCAACCTCTTTCTCCTTACGCATTCCCTCACTTCCTCATTCCACCGCCACTTTTTATCTTCCTTTGCCTTTGTAGATGACACACACAGAGTATCGTCCTAGCTGTCTTCCTTTTCACAATCGCTGCTCAATCATCCAACACCACCTCACCTGACTGACATTCCCTGACTCTCACACTCACACTAGTCTTCCTCCTTCAGCTTCCACCAACTTCTTCTCTTTTCAGTCCTCTTTCTCCTCCTCTTCTCCTTTTCACCTCCTAAAAGACCTTTACCTTATGCATGTTCGCCTCCTAATTCATTCATTCATTCATTCATCATCTACCGCTATATCCGATCTTCCCTCGGGTCACGGGGAGCCCGGGCCTATCTCAGGCGTCTATGGGCATTAAGGCAGGATACACCCTGGATGGAATGTCAACCCATCGCAGGACACACACACACACACATTCACACATGAACCCGGAGAAAAAAACCCTGAAGCACAGGGAGAACATGCAAACTCCACACACACATGGCCGAGACGGGAATCGAAGCCGGACCCTGGATTGTACTGTGAGGCGAACGTGCTAACCATCAAGCCCCTTACAAACTTATTAAACACAAATAATCTAAAAAAAACACAAAACACACACACACACACACACACACACACATACACACATGCACACACTGATACACACACAGACAGACATTTCCTATCTACATAAATCTAGAAAACAATTACACACATTGCTGGAGCTAATTAATGGAGGCTGCAGAAACGTGTTTGCATTTTAACCTTTTAGGATATCTTGCAACACACACACACACACACACACACACACACACACACACACACACCAGAGAAAAAAAGCTCGAAATATGCTTCTTCAGAGCAGTCAGATAGAGGATCCATTTTAAGGTCACAGCGGTAAAACCTGCAACTCTAATTTAACTCACAGGACAGGAAATACCTTACTGTGTATATAAATGTACAATAAAAAAGAACGATGAATGTCAGATTGACAATTCGACAAAATCGGACTACTGTTGCCTTGTTCAGACCTGTGTTATTAAAACCAGGTGCCAGTTTCTTTTGTGGGCTTAACGGTCATGTATGAAAGTTCTGAACATGACAGCAGCTTCAGCAGAGGCAGCGATGAAAACGTGTTTACAACAGCAGTGGATTTCACAACCAAAGCATTTTCAGTAGCATGCCATGTCCTCTATGCCAACACGCCGAGGTAGCTGTAGTGTTACTGCGATCGGAATGAGGGGGTCACTAACTTTTTACACTAACTACTGCTGGTCAGGGTGGCACTCTAACAACCTGAACAAGTTGTACAAAAATGCATTTTATGTGTTGGGGAGAATTTAGCAGCTCGTGAATGATAAGGAATATTCCCCATGTAATATTTAGGCATAAGAGCCAATGTATGGAATTATGTTCTGGACTAAAATAGTCATATGCTAATTTACATAATTATATTGAAGGTGGCATTTTTGTCTTACAAGTCCATTTATGTAATATGGGTCAGTACAAAAGTTTCCCGATTTCTATCAATTGCTATCTATTGAATTCTCCTGCAAATGTAATGCAGATTCACATGGCACTGGGTCAATATGCTATGCGGACGAGAGACTTTAACTGACCTTGGCCACATCCTTGGTAATGGATGATGAGAAATAAGGATTCACATCAACATGCTTTTGAAACTCTGCCAAATAGTGCAGTTAGATACTGATCTGGTAAACAAATTCCTATGCTACATGTGACTTGTGGCCAGAAATAACTCAAACTTTATTACTTCTCTAGTCACTAAGATGCTATGCATTACCTTCAATGCTATGCATTACCTTCACACACACACACACACACATATATATATATATATATATATATATATATATATATATATATATATATATATATATATATATATATATATATATATATATATATATATATATATATATATATATATATATACACGAGGGGGAGTAAAAAAGTATAGGGATATTTGTAATACAAATTTTATATACGTAAAAATCCCTTTACTTTTTGACCTCCCCTCGATTTAGTCGTAGCAATGATTTCCCACCTCAGGAAAAACTTAAAGTTTGTTCAATATTGTAAAACCATGACTCGCAATAATAAAGCGCATTAGGTCATTTCTAAATACACTATTATCACACAAACACAACAAGTAAATTAGGCCTCAAACAAAGCACCCAATGAAATGATGAAATCCACACTGAGTAATATTATCAAACTTGTTAGAGAATGTTCTTTTCATGATATGCATTTGACCCCATTTGCCCTTCTGACCATAAATCATCCCTGGAATAGCACACTAGAGGAATGTACCATGTGTGCCATCCTTCACAATCTTGATAATGATGGTTTGAGCAGAGTTTCCATTATCAAACTATTACCACTGCTTCAAAAACACTTACAACCAAGACATTACATCTGTGTTTACAGGTACACACAATTCAATGTGAACTTCTTATTAAAGATTTGATGATGTCAAACAACGCCACGCAATGTCAAAGGACATTTAAATCAATCACACAGGCAGTACATTTGCCCCGTTTACTTACCCTTTTGCCCTCTTTTCCAGGGGGTCCTGGTGGACCAGGTAAACCAGCGTCTCCCTGGGGAGGAGAAAAAGGAAGGTGCATAGGTATACACATGACTTCAAAATCAGAATACAAATATTTATTTTTACAAAAAAACAAAAAAGTGTAAATGTAAAATAGGTCCTGATCAGATTTATAGTCACAAGTGCCAGACCACTAACCAACCTCAGACTTAAACATGTTTTCTGTTACTGTGCAATTTAAGGATTTCAATAGAACCAGTTTTTTTTGCCCTATCCAAGAAAAAATAAAGTGTAATTTTTGTAAATTGTATATAGTCAATTATTTGACTAGAAACCTGACCTATTTACAGTCACTCATATGGTCAAAGGACACATCTTACTTTTTGTCCAGCAACGCCTGGGAGACCCTGCAAAAAAAAAAGAAAGTAAAAAAGAATGCAATTTGCTGTTTGGATATTGTTTTCTATTATTTCGTCACATTTTTACTTTGAATGTATTCATAAACAACATGAAATGCATTCACCTGATCTCCCTTTTGACCTTTATCAATCACCTGTAAAAAGATCAGAATTTGAATTTGTGTTAACTTAATTTGCCATGAAATTTGTATATATATATATATATATATATATATATATATATATATATATATATATATATGCTGTTAAATTAGTCAAGTAAAAAAATGAGCAACTAGTAACAACTACTCGGAAAGGTTGAAACATAAATATTTGCCCTCCAAGAATTCCACATGTAAGATCTTTTATTAATTATAATGGTAGCTGACTTTAATCTTTATATCAATGATATTGTCTCTGGGTTAATAACTATTTATAAAGTTTATAAAAGCACGAGTGATTTATAATAATTACAGATGTAAAAGGAATTCGGATGTAAAAGATATTCTATTCTATTCTATATCTTCATGAGCATTGCTTTGTTCACAAGCATTGTCATGCTGGAGCAATTATGTTTTACAAGGAAGGGGAAGACAACTATACTATAATTAAATAGTTTAAAAATGTTAATAGTGAGCTTTGTTGTAACATTTAGAGCAGAGTCACATATGATGGTAAAATGTAGCTGGCCCACATGTAATGCAGATTATGCATATATTGATATTTGTAGACACACAGAAATCTATGCATTTTAATGGGCTATATTAAGGAATAACGATTTTAAACTGTTTTTTTTTTTCAGGGGCCCAAAAAGGAAATATATATCTGAATTTCTGACAAAGATTTATGCACGTGTATGCAAAGACAAACAGTGCCTAAAGTATGCACACAGTGTTGTGTGAGAAACATATTAACCTCATCCTGTAGAGCCATAAAGTAAAAATGCAATGAGGTAGATTAGGCAGGTGGTCATAATGCTATGCCTGATCGGCAGTGGCGGATTTTACACTCTGTAAAATATTACTCCAGTAAAGGTAAAAGTGCTCTCTTTAACATTTTACTTGAAGTACAAAAGTATTTGCTATCAAAGTACTATGCTTTATTACAGTTGTAAAGTTGCTATATATATATATATATATATATATACATACAGTCATTACTTTACTCCCTAATAAATGGCATCCCTACAGTGGATCCCTTTTATGAGATGCAGACGATTACCAGTATAATCACAGCTGGATGAAAATCCAAAGTAATCCATAAAAAAGAATTATGATACCACAAAATGCACAGTTTGGTGTTTTAATGCGTTTTATCAATCGCTCATTTTCAGTTAAGCCCAAAAACCCCCTTGATTTTACGAAATGCAACATCAATCCGACCACATTGTTGCAGCTTCATCATTGCCACCTTATATAGTGCTATATCTGCGCTTTATCAGTGGTGAAATAAATACTTACAGACAGCCCCGGTGTGCCTGGAGGGCCTGTGTCTCCCTGTAAGAGCAAAAATGTTTCATGTTACATGAGCACAGGGAAAATGTTAATAGTTCCTTAAAAAGAGGCGTTCAAAAAGGTGATGTACCGAGGAATGGTGTCAAGCATATTTCACACTAATTATAGAAAAACTCAATACCGGTGTTTGTGGGTTTACTGTTTGCCTTTCACACAGGTTCCTTAAACTCTTCTGTAGTGGGACAAGCTTTACATTATGACATGCAAAGTCAGCAGCTGTTTCTTGTATTTTGACATATTCCATACCGGATAAACATGCTTTTTTTTATGCTTTCACAAAGTAAACGTGCAAGGACAAACTATGGCCTGTAATTAATCTGTAACGGAGACGCTCGCTCCATACGAAACGTCTCCGCAGGTTGAATGTCAGCGATAGCGTAAGAAGCCGAGCGGATCTTTAGTCTCTGTCCTGCCGTGATATATGAGAGGTCTTAACAGAACCCAGACGCGCTCACACAAAAGCACAGTAAAAGCTTCGCAATGTTAACACAAAGATATGTCCTGAAGGACGGTGTTGTATGGAAAATGTTACAAGTCAAGTGGACCTCCATTTAATCTTCTCTCGTTTGCACTTTCTGCTCTGAGGAAAGTACGGCCACACAAACCTCCATCAATCGTTTCTCGTGCATCCCAGACATGTGCTCCTGTTTGGAATATACAATAAGGATTAGATCACTTTTTATGAGCTTGTTTGCTCTGGGAAGGCATGGGACGTTTTGTCCAGAGAGTGAAATCAAACTTATTGCAGAAGTAAGGATAGCATTCTGCGGTGCGCATGAAAGCAGGATTGCTCTTTTAAGAGACTTAGTAATACTCAGGCACAATGTGCAGGATAATCCCTGTCAACCCTGACTATCACAAGGCAGCTGAAGGCAGGGGTTAGTCAACGGTTAAAGTTCAAAAGTTTGAGGGTTTAAATCCCCTGTCAAGCCCACACTATTAGGCCCTTGAGCAAGGCTCCAGGGACACTGTATGCCGGCTGAGCACAGATTCCTTACAAGGATTTCACTGCACTGTAATGTATATGTGACAAAAGAAATAGTGCTTCAGCTGGAATAAATTTGCATCTTTATTACAGCATGAGGTCAAAGTGTAGTCTTAAACGACAGTCTAGTTGGCAAAAATAAATAAATAAACAATAGCTGTACACTGCAAAAAGAGATTTCTTTGAGCTTGTAAATAAAGAGAGGATCGTTTAAGTATAATTTACAACAAATCCTCTTTGGGCTTTTTACTTAAAATCATAATAAAAATAACTCAATAAAATGGTGGAGTTTTCGTTTGCATTGGCTTAACTACAAAAGTAAATTCCAATGGAACTTAGCGCCGTCTTTCGGATGAGACGTTAAACTCTCTGTGGTCAATACAAATCCCAGGATGTCTTTTGAAAAAGAGTAGAGGCATGTCCTCGGCATCCTATTGGCCGCTGACCATTGCGGCCTCCTAACCGTCCCTTGGCGGTTCAGCCCTTGGCTTCAGCACTCGGTTTCCTCTCCACCAGTAAGATGGTGTGTGGTGCACTAAGGCTGCTGTCGCATCATCAGTGTGGATCCTGCCCGCTGGTGGTGGATGAGGAGATCCCCCACTCATAATTTGAGTGCCTAGAAAAGCGCTATATCTATGCATGTGATTTCTTGGTTCCCCAATTAATCCACATCAACCACACTTCTTTGTCGTCTTGATAAAATTGATAAGCATTTGATGCATAATGATCAAGTTAAACACAGATTATACTCCCCCATTGAACCTACAATACAGCACTATCGCGCTGGTGTGTTCAGGCAGCCTTAAACAAGTCGACCTTTTTGTTTGACACCTGTAATTACTTTCTACATTTGCTTATTTGTCCTGCGTGTGAATATTTGCTAAAAATACATTTTGTTAATGTAAATTATAGCAGCGTTTGTACTATACAGTTTAACAGAAACACTGAACAGTAACGCAGTACTGCTACTTCCTTCGACTACAAATTGCTGTACATACACACATATCTACTCACTGTATATATATATATATATATATATATATATTATATATATATATATATATATATATATATATATATCTATATATATATATATATATATGCTAAACTGCATTTTGTTGCTGTGTACCTGTACTATGCAATGACAATAAAGTTCCATCCATCCGTCCACCCATTCATCCATCCATCCATCCATCCATCCTTGTTTTTTTATATACAAAAACACTGAAACATCTTTTATAGAATAACAATGCTGAACCATTGTGGGCCAATTACTGGGAATTCAAAAATAATTACAAAAAAAAAAGGAAAAAAAAAAAAAAAAATATATATATATATATATATATATATATATATATATATATATATATATAATATATATAATAATTTATAATTAATAATGGCAAAATATTGTCAGCTTTTTTGAAGTAAATCCAGCTCTAATGTTTTTCAGTGAAGCACAGAGGGATAAGGGTTAAACCTTTGCGACACCTTGGTTCGAACTGATCTTCCAATCAGTAGCCCAGCCTCTTTGACCACTGAGATATACGTACACCCCTGTTTGCTTTTTCCGTCATAATTTCCTAACTTTCAAATTTTCACACAAGATTTTTAAGAAATGCATAACTCTGTGACATAAATACTAAAACAGACATAGGTGCTCAATTGTAGCTGCCTAAACAACACCAACAATTGGAAACAAACCGTATTTTATTTCCATAAAATACGTTGGCCAGTGTTATGTAAGCTGTGCTCATCTTTCCACTACTCATAAATGCTATGACAGTAAAAAGAAACACAATTTATATTTCATCTGTACAGTCTGAACACGTCTGTGTAGAATGATGAAAACAAAATGCCACACGTGATCATAAAAGATATTTGTACCGCAATACAGGGATCATATGGAACATACGTTGCAGAGATGCGTGAGTGCACTGATACAAAGTCTAACTATGTGTCATGACCGCCGCACTTTGCGAATGCTGATTTGCTGTTTGGTTTCTCAACAGATTGAAACAGAATTCAAAAGGGAACTGTTTATTCCCATGAATAATGTCCGTAAGAAAAAGTGTACACAAGACGATGCTGAACAGGAAAGTGTAATGTAGTGCGAGAACAATCTTCCTGTATCACATCCACTACTTTTCCATCTGATACAGATACGCTGATGTCTGACACTGCCCCCTAGAGCATACACTCACTTTACATGTAAGGATAGAATGAGACAAGCTCAAATCAGTTCTGTGTGGTAGTGTGTGTGTGTAAACATAATGCTTACTTTATCACCTTACTTTATCACTTACTTTATCTCCTTTCAGTCCAGGTTGACCCTCGTGTCCTGGGTCTCCTTTCAAACCCTGAGAGCAAACAATGACCCAATTCAGTTTGGTCAAGAAACCCGGGTCCACATTGCTTTAACAGTAGTGCTGCTTTAGTACACAAGTTGTAAAGGATGTACAAGTTTTTTTTTATAATGAGATGGTAAGCAGGAGAAATCTTGAGAGGGACCAGATTCAAAAGGAAACCCTGTCCTAATGTTTATGCATTACAGTTACTCATCGTTATAGTGTGCAGTGATAGGCATGTAAAATGTAACCTGTGGTCCTGAACTACTGTAGTAGACTTTTGACTCATATGCTATGTGCATGTTGGACATGTATATGTATATGTTATGTCCTTTGGATAACAAAAGTTACACGATATATACGATATATACATGGTACAATGATCATGATCATGAATAGAAACAATGCAACAACATCATCATGTTATATTGCAAGGCTTTCTAACTATTACGCAGGAACAACAAGCCCTTTTTAACATCATGCAAAACGGTAGCTTAAAACACGAGACCCTACTTTAAATATGATACGACGTAGCACTTTTTAAATGGGGTTAAACGTTATTATATGATTTGAATTTGCAGATTAGGTTTTTGTCACACACATATTTATCCGGGTCAAACCTGATCTCCCACTACAGGATGCCTGTGATAATTTTAAACCCTTTCTGGCAAACATCTAGTGGAAGAAGGGATTCATTATAGGTTATTTATTCGAACTGGGCTCTAATGTTCTGGCTATCTCTTGCTCACTCCTGCACACATTTCTCAGATGAAACCAGACCTCTTCCCCTCTGCGTGGAATTATCATGATTCTAACCACAGCATTTCACCTTCCGTTTTCAGCCAATCCCCCCCCCCCCCCCCATCCCCCCCCACACCTCACCCAAGCTCCCCCTTGCTCTCTCTCTCCCGAGACTCGCAATGTATAAATAAAACCCCTTCTGGGGATCAACTTGTCCATGTGTTTGTGTCCTCACTATGTCACCGAACACTAACACATTACATAGACAGACTTGTGAATGAAAGTATTATAAATACATACACACACTATATAAAATATTCATTGAAAGCTTACGATTGAAAACGTCCAGAATGGCTACAGGTTCTCGTTTCAGCCACACCAACTAGACAACTAAAGGATCCCGGGATCAAGATTTAAACATACTGACCAATAATAATGCGTATTTTGTTTTTGAATTTGCATGCTAGAGATATTATACCCCCTAAGTGATTTACCACAGAACTACACTCAATTTAGCAATCAAAATTATTCACTCTATTTCTTATTTTAATTTAAAGAACACTACACTGTGCCTTTTATGAACATTGTAGAAATCCCTTAAAACATCAGTCGGGAGAATTAACCCTCAGGATAGATTTAACTGTTTGCGTATACAGTGTGGGTTAAACTGCCTGTAGACAAATACAGAAGTCAAACCATATACGGTATAGTACACAGTGAAATGAGACGTTTCTACACATAAATCTAAACTACAACATTTAGTGCCATAAAGGATTTAAAAAAAGAAGAGACAAGGAAACAGTAACACAGTTGCTCCGTCCATTATACTACAGAAGGTTGAGTCAAATGGATTGTCCACATACAAATCAAAAATAAATACGGTAAACGTAAACAGTTGCCACTGATGTAAACTTTTGGTTCAACAGAAGTGTGCAAACGGCAGTTTGTACAAACAGAAAAAGTCTCACTGAGAGCTTCAGAAATCACAAGTTTGCACTGATTGCCTTCGAAGGATGTAGAAGTAATAGTTTATTAGAAGTTTACTATGTTATATTTAGTAAATTAGAATTTCTAAAACTAGAATATCTATTGTATTTGGAATTTTACTAATTATATTCTATTATATAGAAGGAATCTCCCTGCGGAATTCCGAACCCGGGGCCAAAAAGCAGGAATTTTTTCCCATAGAAAATGAATGGGGCCGAAATTTCGTAACTCACAGTTCAGCCTGTGAGCGTCAGACATGCACATATGACATATCCACTCGATCCTATATCTCCCAAACCCCACAACTGTTTGGAATTTCCGGGAAATCCGCGCCCCTATAGAGAATGAATGGGGAAATTCAATTCAGCCGACATTTGACATTTGAGCACGTAGCTGAGATGGAGCACGTCGCAAACATATGCCAGCCTAATCCCAGACCCACTCGAATGGGTGATTCTGGGAATTCTGTGTCGTTCCGGCCCATAGAGATGAATGGGGAAATTTGTTCATGACGTCGAGTGGCCGCAAACGTGAAAAATCTGCGAAACGGCAAAACTCGGGCTACGGGGTCATGTGACATGTCTAAACGCTCGGCGGGAGTTGGACGCTGGATGATTTGATAACGTCACGTGACGTCACTGGCCCCGCCCCCTCCCGAAAAAGAATGGGTGTTTCTGGTGTCTAAACACTCGCCTCTCTGAAACAAGCTAGCATTTCGAAGTCAACGCTAAATATTAAAGGGAGGTTTGCAGTACAATACTTGTGGTCAAACATAATCTGAAATACACATAAACAGAATCGATAACCTAAGAATGAAAACGTATGATCAAAATGGTTTAAATTGTGAGTACCGAAATGTCTAAATAGAATTGACTATAAATCCGAATGTCTTTGTCAACAGCATGACTCAATGATAATGACATGAATTACAGGCCCAATAATTACATACAGTACATAATAACAAATTCACTACATGCCAATTAGTGTATATATTTAAATATTTTACATTGTACATTTGCACATTGTTAATATTTGCATTTCTTGTAGATGCCAAAAGGCTTTTTATTGCTTAGTGCCTGTATTGTGCACAGACAATAATGTAAAAATCAATAAAATGTCAGAGGCTTATAGAATCTACTCAAAATAGATTCGATAACTTTTAACTTACATCCAGGTCCTGGTGTTCCCATTGGACCAGATTCTCCTGAAGCTCCCTTTTCACCCTGGAAAATAAAGATCATTAATTACAAAATAATTATGTTGTAGTTTTTACTCATCTTTTAGTTTTAGTCGTCTTTTAGTTAAGGCTTCAATTCAATTAATAAGTATCTGGCTGCTTAAATACAACAATATTTCGGGTTATTATTAGAACGTTATAAGAACCATCGACAGAACGCATTATGTCAACGCAGATACTGATTTGTTTATGAGTTGCTACGATTTGCAACAATCTCAGTCAATTCAACATGCAAATCCTATGTAATTGCCAACTCAATAAATATACATTATTTAAGCTTCTTAATTTGTCATATACTTTGTAATGTAATGTACTGAAATATTCTCTTACAAAAGCAAACCCAAAAATCATAGCACTGTGTTTATTCGATTCTACCCATGCTAGTCTGAAAACAAATAGCGTCAATTATTATTGTCTGGGAAACTCATCCGATCGGAAAATAGTTCTATAGTTTTAAATACAACAAAACCAAAACAATTACAATAGTTTTAAATATATAGCATGTAATATTATTTTAAATACAACTGGGGTCAAAACCAAATGGGTACCAATTACACCAGTTGGAATTATCACACACATCACAATAATAAATGCCAATAAAATTTTTTTTTTCCAAGGTTTTTGCATGTTTTTTTTTTTTTTTGTGGGGAGAACACAAATAAAATGGCCGAGACGGGATCGAACCCGGACTGGAGGTGTGAGGCGAACGTGCTAACCACTACGCCACCGTGCCCCTGCTGTATATAATAATAAAATAATGAAAATTACAAAATGAAATGAGTACAAATTCTTTATGTTTCTTTATGTACCATGTATCTGCTCTATCTCTGTCAAACCGGAGTGCTTTTCTACATATGTAGTATATGTATATGTGCTTTTCTTAAGTATGTAAATAGATTTAGGTTATTTATACAAAAAACGCCCCTGCAGTAGCTAGTACTGTAAGAATGTTGCGTAATATAGTGTGCAAAACACGCATTTTGCTGGGTTTAAGGTCTAAAAAATAGGCTTTACACGGATAAAAACTATTTTTAATAGGACATAAGAATGAAAAAATTGACAACCAAAAAACTTTTGTATAATATTATTTATATGTATTTATCCCTAATAAATAAGCCTGAGGCGAAAGTGGTGCAAACTTTATTTCATGTTGTTTTCATAGATTAAATAATGAACATAAATATCAATACTTTCCAAGGTAAAGTAATGGAGATGTGCTTACAAACCTTTTCTCCATCAGTCCCTTGCTCTCCAGATGGTCCAGGCTCGCCCTAATAAGGATGACAGAAAATATCTGAAGCGTCATCTATTTAGGAATTCATTCATTCATTCATCTTCTACTGCTTTATCCGATCTTCCCTCGGGTCACGGGGAACCTGTGCCTATCTCAGGCGTCTATGGGCATTAAGGCAGGATGCACCCTGGATGGAATGCCAACCCATCGCAGGGCACACACACACACATTCATTCATACACTAGGGACAATTTTTCCAAGGTGCCAATCAACCTACCGTGCATGTTTTTGGAACGGGAGGAAACCGGAGAACCCGGAGAAAAAACCCCTGAGGCACGGGGAGAACATGCAAACTCCACACACACATGGCCGAGACGGGAATCGAACACGGATCCTGGCGATGTGAGGCGAACGTGCTAACCACTACGCCACCGTGCCCCCTATTTAGGAATTATTATATTATATTTGATATTTTATTTAAGTTCTAGCATATCACATTGTAGTGCTTTATGTTACAAGATTTTAGCGCTTGCCAGGTATCATAGTGGAGGTGCAACAAGTACCGTTTCTACTTCTACTTTATCTCGACAAGGAACGTAAGAACTGTATGAGCCAACAGAGCAAATTCAGCGAAGGACGCCAAGCTTGTCTGTTCCATGTAGGACCAGTTTTCACACCGTCATATCAACATCAACACCCACATCACTTTCAGCGGCAGCTGCCGAGCGCCCCGGCACATATCTCCTCTAATATCGTCACACCTACCTTGACTGTAACATCTATCTAGGTGAGAAAACAGCTGGAAAAAAACGGAATCAAAACAAGGCTGGAGGCCCTGTGGGGTATAAGCACCAGGATATTAAAGTCTTGCTCTGCACAGTTGTCTGGTATCCTACAATACATCTTCAACCTGCATCTGATGGAGGGAAGAAAACCGGTGCCATGGAAAACAACAATTCTGGCCTCAATGACTTCAGACCAATTGCATCAGCACCTAGTTTTGGCACACCGTGGACCACTAGTTAAACCTACCCTGGACCCACTACAATTTTGCCTACCAGCCACGTGTTGTCGTGGATGATACGGTCATGCCTTAAATACAATACAACCTTTAATACAATACATTTCTACTGAGTGAGAAAGGATGTGTGTCGGCACATCCATTGTGTCCTGGATAGCTTACTATCTGTTGGAAAAGCCCCAGTTTGTACGACTGGGGGAAATCCCCGTGTGATGTGGTGGTCAGTAACAAAGGCGAACCTCTTCATTTCTTTTCACCCTGTATTTCCAATACAAGTCTTTCCACATGCAGACGTTCTCTGATGTCTCTGCAGTGGTGGGTTGTATTAAGGATGGACAGGAGTCGAAGTACAGCCGACTTCTCGACAGCTTTGTGGAAGTTTTGACTGCTGTAACGCAATCATTTCCCTCACGGGACCAATAAAGTCTACGTCTATCTTCCTTCGTCCCCAATTCAATCATGAGTTCCGGTCTTGCTCAAGGACCCAAGGGCGGCAGCTTGGCCATACCGGGGCTCGAACCCGGATCTTCCGATCAGCAGCCCAGCGCCTTAGACCACTGAGCTAACCCCTTTCCCTCCATTCCGATTTGGAATGGTGTACACCTTTCTATAAAAGAGCCCATAGCTGACAATCCATATCAGAGCAAAAACTAAGCCATACATTCAAATGAACTGCCTGGAGAGTTCAAAAAACATGACTGTTGTAAGGCACAGATCTGGAGGAGGCTAAAAACAAAATGCTGCTACGCTGAAGGTTCCCAAAAGTACACTGGTCTTCATAATTCTCAAATAGAAGAAGTTTGGAACAACATGGGCTGTTCCAAGAACGGGTCGCTCAGCCAACCTGAGCATTCGGGGAGAAAGGGCCTTCTTAGTAAGAGAGTTGATCAAGGACCCAATGGTCACCCTGAATGAGCACGGGAAAACGTGCCAATATAGCAAAAAAGTTCCAGAAGGACCACCATCACTGTAGCCCTTCACTGGTCTGAGCTTTATTAAGAAGTATAAGAAGGTATAATACATACCGTTAAAATCCTAATACGACTAGTAGTCACTACGGCCCACGTTATTTTTCTATTAGACACTGACCCGGTCCCTCATTAAAGAAAGGACAAATAATGTGTCCCTCTGAGAAAAAAAGTTTGGGACCCCTACTGATCTCCAGCAATTATGACCAAGGATGAATTAGGTACGGAATATACATGAGCGGATCATATTGCGTTTTTTTTGTAAATAAATGACAGGAGGAAAGACGTAATCGTAATCAAGTTAATCCTCCTATCAATAAAGCTCTTCAAGCTTACTTGATTCAGACTTAATAATATCCCTGCGCACATATGCTGCAAATCCTGTTCGTATCAACTGCTTGTGTAAAAGATTATGTCTGAAGTGCTTAAGTCTCAAAACCATCTGGACAATCCTGCCGTGGAAACACACCACTTACGTTTTTTTTTTTACTTTGCACAGAAGAAGAAAATCGATCTGCTGGTACACATTTGATTCCCCCCCCCCCCCAAAAAAAATGCTGGGTGCAGGGTTGGAATTTGAAAGCCGCGTGTTGGCTCAATTATGAAGTGCAGCATGATAGTTTGTCATTTCAATATACACAACGGTTTCACATTTACTCCAGTCTATTTCAGGGTGCAATGCATGCCAGATTCGCAATTAGACTTCAAAATGTTATTGGGTGGCTATGGTAACCTGCCAAGGCCCTCGAGACCTAGAAGCGGCGATCCCTTGGGAAAATGTTTATTGAATAGCACTTACCTTACTCCCTGGGTGACCGGCTAAGCCAGGTATGCCAGTAGTACCCATGTCACCCTAAAAAAAAAAATAAATAAATAAATAAATAAATAAATCATTAGTCTTAATGAATGACTCATAAAACAACCGTAGATGAACACATGCTACACCTGTTGTCATGGGATATCGGTGTGTAGTTATCAATAACTCATCAACATATATCTCAGGCAGACAGACCGGAAATATTATTGATGATAATGAAAAATTGATGAGCTAAGCGATTCCTGTGATGCTAAATAAAATAATGATATTACCACCGATTGTAGAAATAATCACTGCTATATTGATATAGGTGATATAAATGCTGCCAATCATAATTCGCCATCTGTTATGTTAATGGCTTTATACTTTATACTGCATTATAAAATATCCAGAAGCACATATACCTTCTCCAGGAGGTGGCAGGATAACCTGAACCTCCCTGGAAAAAGTAAAATGGGGTATTTAGTCGAATAAACCCTTCTGTAGGAGGTACAGCTACAGTACAGCTGTCGAGGATATCTTTTTAGCACATTGTCCAGCAGCTGCACAGTGGGATAATATTACTTAATTATTGGAAGAGTATATGCTCTGGGCCAGTGACCTTCTTGTACTATGACCTAGTTGACTATGCCTGGTGTTCAGAACCTTGATGATAGATTTGTCATTCTGATATACATTTTGTATATACTCTTGTGTCACCTCATGGACCAGGATTAAAATAAAGAATATTTAACAATATATTTGTGATTTTACATAATACAATACATATAGTAGGATGCCTTTGGTGTTTTATTTGGGGTCGTTTGAGAAAAAAAAAATGTAATTATTATACTGACAGATTTAGAGGAATGCCAGAAAAAATGACTTGTCGACCCCTTCGAAAAAGGCCCTACTAAGAGAGAGAATAATAATCGATTTACACAGCATATATTAAAGGATGAATCGCTAAGCACATTTAGACATCAAGCTGTGATTTATTGAATGGAACACAGTTGTTCCTCTCTGGCAATTCCCTTTTGAGTCTGCTGAAACCCAAACAAGCAACACTTTTGAAAAATGCCTAGATCCCAAGGCGCAGAAATTACGCCATTGGCCTCGAAGGCCATCTGTTTTTATTGGGCATATCAACACATGTTCTTTCTAATGGACTGCATCAGTTCTGTTTCTAGTATGAAAGTTTTCTTTATCTTAAGAACAAACCATCTTTTGCCTTGAGAATTCACAGGCAAATATCTATATGACAGGAAAGCCTTTTGACCTGTCAAGCTGTAATACATTTAATTGGACAAATGATGCACTGTCTGTGTATATATATAGATATATAGAGATAGATAGATAGATATATATATATATATATATATATATATATATATATATATATATATATATATATATACTATATATATACACACACACACACACACACACACACACACACACACACACACACAACACACACACACACACATATACATATATATATATATATATATATATATATATATATATATATATATATATATATATATATATATATATATATATATATATAGCTATCTATATATATACAGACACACAAGCATATACATATACACCTCGGGTACCTTGGGTTATGATTGTACCGGGATGCAAATGTTTTAGGTTGTGAATCAACCTTTATTCGAATTTTTTGCGCTGTGTTACAAAAAAAATCCGGGATATGAATCGGGATATGAATCGCACGAATATCGCAAGGTCAAAGGTTCTTCCCATACAGCCGCCCACACGTTCATACCCACAATACACTGCCCCTACAGCCCTCAGACACCGGTTCCTTTGTTAAGTTCATAGAGAAAGAATTGTTTTAGTATTGTCTTTACCACTTTGCCTTTGTTATGCTGCATTTGCATAGGTATTCATGTGTCTGTTGAAAAGCTCTTTAAAAAAAAAAGGCGAAAAAGAAGGCGCGAGTATAGCGAAAAGTGAATAAAAAAAAAGAAAAAGAAGTGAAGATAATGAATGCGTTGACTATTGTCTTCCTGATATCATAATGGAAGAAAATTATCCTTCCAAGTCTTCTCAAAGTTAAAGGATGCACAATAAGGATAATATTTTGCTGTTTTAGATGATAAGGTACGATTATTAAAGCGTAATGTAGTTACAGTAAATAATATCGGTGCATAATAGCTATATTTTTATTATTATAGAAATATTTGGGTGGTCTGGAAAACATTATCTGTGTTTACATTATTCTTATGGGGAATATATATATATATATATATATATATATATATATATATCTAGATAATATATATATATATATATATATATATATGATGCTGGGGTGTGTGTGTGTGTGTGTGTGTGTGTGTGTGTGTGTGTGTGTGTGTGTGTGTTTTTTCTTTTTTTCAGATCACATTAAAGAGGTACAAAGTCTGACATGTATATTGTTATTTCTTTGTTTTTATTTGGAATATATGTAATTCTAAAGGCGTGCAGACTCTTGCATTCACTGTATTTAAGTCATAATATTAGTGGTAAGAAGAATTCCCAGTTTAAATGGCAGATATTTGTGATGGGAAAAATAAAGATTTTAGATTATAGATGTGTTCTAGTGTTTACTGGATAACATCGTTAGAAATGATAGTTTTACTACTTAAAATGAAATACTAATGAAAGTACTACAATAAAATTCATTCATTCATTCATCTTCTACCACTTTATCCGATCTTCCCTCGGGTCACGGGGAGCCTGTGCCTATCTCAGGCGTCTATGGGCATTAAGGCAGGATACACCCTGGATGGAATGCCAACCTCATCGCAGGCACACACACATTCACACACACACACACACATTCATACACTAGTTTTTGGACAATTTTCCAAGGGACAATGTTTTTGGAACCGGGAAAAACCGGAGAACAGGAATCGAACCCGGACCATGGCGGTGTGAGGGTGCTAACCACTAAGCCACCGTGCCCCACACAATAAAATTACTAAATAAAAATATACACTGCTGAGACTCAAAAGAGTCTCAAAAGAATCAATCTTGGACCTTATATTATCTTAGGACGTTTTCTGGGCCATTTTTGCCTCTGGTTTGATTATCCATGTCTAAATCTTACCGGTAATCTGCAACTAGACTGTCCACATTATATAAATACATGCATGTTGCACTAAAATATATAATTACAGAAATCAGTTTATAAATACTTTTATTGATCCTGATGGAAATTCTTGGTATCCGCAGAAATTGAGATAGCACCATGAGTCTGTACAGTCATTATGTGTCATTATGATATAAAGACATGTCATCCCAGTCATTATAAACTGGTTAATGTATAGATCTGAGTAGAAGTTATACAAGCAGACCAGAAGTTAAAATAAGTTAAGTTGTACAAGATATAGGGGCACGGTGGCGTAGTGGTTAGCACGTTTGCCTCATACCGCCAGGATCCGGGTTCGATTCCCGTCTCGGTCATGTGTATGTGGAGTTTGCATGTTCTCCCCGTGCCTCAGGGGGTTTTTCTCCGGGTTCTCTGGTTTCCCCCCGGTCCAAAAACATGCATGATAGGTTGATTGACACCTTGGAAAATTGTCCCTAGTGTATGAATGTGTGTGTGAATGTGTGTGTGTGTGCCCTGCGATGGGTTGGCATTCCATCCAGGGTGTATCCTGCCTTAATGCCCATAGACGCCTGAGATAGGCACATGACCCGATGGAAGATCGGATAAAGCGGTAGAAGATGAATGAATGAATGAATGTACAACGATATACAATAGATATGTGAATAATAGCCGTGCAACAATGATGTGCAGTTAGATATGTGACAATGTCAAAAGTCTTTGTTGTGCAAATGCTCAAGTATGAACGTGTCGGTGGCATAGAGTCTGTTTGTAATCACAATGCAATTATTGTAATTATACCTTATCTCCTTTATCTCCTTTTTCTCCAGGAAGTCCAGCCACACCTGGATAACCAGACTCTCCCTTCAGAGAACCAAAAGTTCAAAAAGTGACATTTTTCCTATGATTATCTCTTTAAACAAGTAAGTTCTTATTCATGCCAAATTACACAAACTAATACTACTATTTTCATGTCAAATACATAATACATAAAGGTGTACTATAACTGGACATTCATTTTGCAATGCGATATATTCGATTTTAGCTAGAGCACTATAGAGACAACTAATACAGTTCCCTGCTATCACAAGGACGGTTAAACGTACCTTTTCAGCCCGGCATTGGCATTGGTCAGTGGGCTGTTGGGTTGGTGTGGACAGCACTTGGTGTTGGTAACCCGGGAGCAGTGGGACAGCTGTAGGAGCTGTAGGTGTTTCTCTTACAGCACACTGGTCAAATAATTGATAAGAATAATCAATCAATCAATCAATCATTCTTTCAATTAGAATTCAGAGTACACTTCATTTGTCATAATCACTCCATTGGCACTGTTTAATCGATGCTGCTGCAATTCAACATATAGACTCTACACGTACAAGGGGATCTATATAGATGGTTTTGGTATCAGGTCTGACTCGTGTATACATTCAATTATAATCCTCATCCCTCTTTCCTTCTTTGATTATTTATGATTCTTTGATTCAATTTCATTCCTTTGCTTTCGCTATACAAAAAAAAATCTAAAAGAATATGAACAGAACTGTTTTAAAAGAACACTGCATGTTAAAAATTAACATTTTAAAGGTAAGTCAAAATATGGTGGGTGAATATTACAGAATTCCAGATAGTGGAGGGAAAGGGGTCATTTTGGAACTACTGTATGACCCTGGAGCGTTGGCAATTTGGAACCAGTGAGAGCTCTTTTAGAACCTCTTGGCGTTAGTTATAATGGAGCAGTGGAGTGATACTCAACGAGCATTCTCTGTATAATATGGGGGAGTGTATCCCGGAAAAATGGGGAGGGTTGCTTTAGGAAGGGCATCCGGTGTAAAAACTGGTACAAGTGGAAATCGGGCTACTGTGGGTCGGAGGAGAAGAGAAGGAAAAGGTCCACAGAGAGTAGGGAAAGGAGAAGTGGAGGAGAGCGGAGGTTAAGGTGGGTACTTTAAATGTTGGGACTATGACTGGTAAAGGGCAAGAGTTCCATGATATGGTGGATCGTAGAATGTTAAATATGTTGTATGCTCAAGTGGAAAGGGGTACAGTGGAGGAGGGTTGAAACATTGAACCATGTTATTAGGGGTAATCCTGAAGTGAGAGTGCGTTGGAGGTGAAGAGAATTTCTCATAGGGTGATGAACGTGAAGCTGGAACTTAAAGATGTGATGGTGCTGTGCAAATCGGTTCTGAGACGGAGGAGAAGGAGAAGGTTAGATGGAGTGGTGGAGATTGGTGATAAGTGCAGACTTCAATGGCCATGTTGGTGAAGGGAACGGAGGTGATGTTCGAGGTGATGGCCTTAAGGAGAGGGAATGTGGAAGGGCAGATGGTGGTAGATTTTGTGAAAAGGATGGAGCACGTATTTTAGCGTGATAGTGTATCTAGACAGCATCAGATAGTGGCCAGTCGGATGGCTTTGGAGATGAAGGAGTGATAAGAGAGTAAGACGGTGGAAACTGAAGAGAGGTAGATTGTAGTGTGAGATTCGGGGGAAGACGTCAGACAGGGGCTCTGTGGAGGTGAAGCGGCGCTGTTAAGAGGAGACAGCTAGGAAGGTATGTGGAAAGAGAAAGAAAGTCAAAGAGACATAGTGTTGGAATGAGGCTAAGGAGAAAGAGGTTTGAGAAAGAATAGGGGATCGTCATAGAGGTGAGAAAGTGGGCAGTGGGAAATGTGTGGAATAGTGAGGAGAGTGTTTCGGGAAGTCTGGATGGAGAAATTCGAGCAGCTGATGAATGAGTAAAATGAAAGAGATGATGGATAGGATTAGTATGGAGGGCGTGAGAGCAGCCATGAAGGGGATGAAGAGTGGAAAGCAGACTGGAACGGATGACATTCCAGTAGAAGAGTGCAGATGTTTAGGAGAGATGGGAGTGGAGTTTTTTTTTAACTAGATTCGATTATAGTGGTGATGGACGGGATGACGGACGAGGTCAGACGGGACTCTCCATGGACTACGATGTTTGAGGATGATACTGAGATTTGTGATGAGAGTAGGGATCAGGTTGAGAAAAGACTGGAGAGGTGACGGTATGCATGGAGAGAAGGGGATTGAAAGTCAGTGTGGATAAGACGAAGAATAATATGTGTGTGGTGTGTGTGTGTGTGTGTGTGTGTGTGAATGAGAGGAAAGGCAGCGGAGTGGTGCGGTTGCAGGGAGGAGAGGTGGTGAAGGTGAATGAGTTTAAGTACCTGGGGTCTACAGTGCAAAGTTATGGAGAGTGTGTTAGAGCAGTGAAGGAAAGAGGGCGAGAAGGGTTGCAGGAGGGATGTGTGGTAAATCCCTCTGCAAGAGTAAAAGGGAATGTTTATTGGATTGTGGTGAGACATGCGATGTTGTACAGCAGCACTGTCTAAAAGATGATGAGGATGGACAGGATTTGAATGAGTTTATTAGAATGACAGGATGTTTTGGAGATGAGGGAGGATAGATTGATATGGTTTTGGACATGTGCAGAGGAGAGTCATGGGGTACACACAGGGAGAAGAATTCTGAGGATGAAAGTGCCAGGCATTAGGAAAGGAAGAAGGCCAAGGAGGAGGTTTATGGATGTGGAGATGTGTGAAAGAAGCAGATGTAGGTGACAGTGTGGAAAAGGATGATCCGTTGTAGCGACCCCTAATGGGAAGAGGAAGAAGAAGCGAGTGCGAGTGCTGCACAAAGGGAATTTTGGCATCATTAACACTTAGGATATCATGATCTGATCCCATCTGCTCATCTCCAAAAAAAAAAAAAAAACTTGTTCAGCCTTAAAACTCCTAGTTCCAACATTTCCCGTGTCCTGTATTTGTTTGAATTTCGCAGTACTGGGGCGTAGAAATGAAAGCAGAGAAACACAGCCCAGTTTCTTTGTCTACCTCTGTGTCTAAAGTGACATATCTGTTTTGCTGAGATTACATTTACAGCATTTGGCAGCTGAGTTAATGATCTTCTATCTACATATAACATTTATTTCACTTATTTTACATTGTTATTCACATTATTACAATTAAAATTCACATTAAAATTAATTATATAATCTTTATTATACAGCATTTTCTTCACCACTGCCCAAAATGCTGTATAAATTGTGTATAATGTACAGTATATAGTGAACTGTCAAGTGTATGGTGTACACAGTACACTGTACAATAAAAACGTATAAGTCTTACTAAGGTTCCTGATGCATCACAGCATTTGTCCTCTGCAGCCACTTCGGGATCACAAAAGATTAGAATCTCCTGAAGCTCAATCTACAAAAAAAACAACAACAACAACAAAAAAACGATTAAAACTATTGCCTTTTAGTTTTTTTTTAATGTATAGTATATAAAAAC
>JACRUU010000019.1:22404006-22426506 GCA_030449085.1 Kryptopterus vitreolus
AAGATATGGAGTTTTGGAGATGCTCTGACCCAGTCCTTGACCAGCTTGCTCAAATCCTTACCCATTTTCCCTGCTTCTAATATATGACGTTTTAGGTCAAACTCTTCATCAATATATAATGAGATAACTGAATGTCAGTGATTTGTCTGATGGGAGTATCAAATCACAAAAGCTTTCCAATGAATGCAGCGAAAAGGACACACAATTAACATAGAATAGACATAGACATTCATACAATAGACATACTATAGACAATCATTCATTCATTCATTCATCTTCTACCGCTTTATCCGATCTTCCCTCGGGTCACGGGGAGTCTGTGTCTATCTCAGGCGTCTATGGGCATTAATGCAGGATACACCCTGGATTGAATGCGAACCCACACACACATTGATACACTAGGGACAATTTTCCAAGGTGCCAATCAACCTACCGTGCATGTTTTTATACCGGGGAGGAAACCGGAGAAAAAAAAACCCTGAGGCACGGGGAGAACATGCAAACTCCACACACACATGGCCGAGACGGGAATGGAACCCGGACCCTGGCGTTGTGAGGCGAACGTGCTAACCACTAAGCCACCGTGCCCCTCTACTATAGACATAGAGATTCATATAAATGTGCACAAAAAAAGATGCACTCACAAAGACTCTATTGCTTCTGCTGTCACAAATACAATCTGTTTTTGCCACCGCTACTGAAAGAGACCAACTGGCTTGACATTAACCTACTTAGCATGAGAACAGGTACATGGGCGAACATTGTAGATTTTTAGAGCAGCCTTGTAGTTTGTTTAGATACAGCGTTGAAAACCTGTTGGTTTTAGAGAAAAGAGGCTCTTCATCTTCCAAATGAGAAAGTCTTGTTTAATCCCATTGTACTGTTATGAACATTTAGCATGATAATGGAGGCTCGTAGAGTCTGAAACATATGTGACCCTTTCGCTTTTTTGTATTTTCTCCGAGAATTGCTGTGACCTTGGGGTGAATCGTATTAAAGAAATCACTCATCAAATGTAAAATGTACATTTCAAATTACTTTGAAAAATACTAAACGTGTTGTTGACATGTTTTTGTTTGAAATGACCCAAAACTTTCGGTTGTTTTTTTTTTTTTTTTTTTTTTTGTCTATATTTCCTGATTCTACACTGTTCTATTCTGTTTATACCTTTCGAGAGTTTCAGTAATAACGGTCCGGTGGGAAACACAATGCACCGTGTGTACTTAAATTGATCAAACACGTCAAGGCAAATCATTGTTTGTATTCAAGTTACCTGAGTAATTATTTCAGTCTAGATTAATCACAATTTAAAATGAATACCTTTCAAGTCAACTTTAATCGACGTGGGTATGGAGAAAAAAAATTGTTAAATTTAATATCCTTGCAAATGTTTTTAAAGTAATGAATATTATATTAAGTAAATCATCCGGACTCGAAATGAAACTTTGGTCCTGTTTTCACACGGATGGTTTTATTTGCCGGATATGTGCATCATGGTGATATTCCGTGCTTGTTTTGGGACTTTTGGGTACGTCAGTAAAAAAAAATGTTACCCATTAAAAATGATTATTTTTTTTTTTTTACTATTTACTATTTATTAAGTGAAGAAGGGACATCGTGTATATTTATATTTATTCATTTAGATTTTTATTAAAAACGGTCAAACAGAAATAAAAAAAAATTGTATTGAAATTAACAAGACATGAATTAATTAACAAGCAATTTATATTAAAATAATAATTTTCAGGATAATATAAATATTAAGTACTCAATTATTTATTCGATATAATATATAATTTTATTATTTTATTATATATATATAGAGATAATTTTAATTATATTTACACAATTAATTTTGTATACGTATAATGAACATTTTAGAATTTATCTTACAAAATATATATATACATTTAAAATGACGTTATAAACGCTTTATCCCTAATGAGCAAACCAGAGGAGCGCGTGGCAAGGAAACACTCCGTCATTGCATTTCAGCCATAGCGTCTGAGTATTGCATATCGCATTATTTAACAAGTTCTTACCTTACTTTCTTCAATATCATGCGGCCCTGAACCGAACTGCACTAGCAGCACTGCTAACTGTAAACAGCTTCTTATAAAAAAAAAAAAGAAGTGGTTTAAAGTATTGGATTAAAGGCTTTTATTTGTTTACTTTACCCAAAAACTATTAGCAACTTTTAGCCTCTACCTTTTTTTAAATGATTCTATGAACGTTTTACTCCATTGTAACTGACAATGTCCGTAGTTAATTACATTGTGCACCTCTACTGAAGGTGTCATTAACACTCCCCTGTCCACATCTGCTGGCTTTGAGTGTCTTTTTAGCTCCACTAGCCTCGTTTTCAGTCTAAAATAGCTACAATAAATTCCGATTGCATTACACGCCGCTCTGAATAATTTAAAAGCGTTTTTTTTTCTTTAAATTTGCCGATTTAACATAATTCCATTCATTTTGATGTGTGTAGTGCTTTTAACAATAGTCTCTTAAAACAGAAAATGCAGTATGAATGAAACAGATTTCTCTTTATAAGTGTATCATTTTGTTTGTTGGCATGTTGAACGGGTGTTATACGGATATTTAAGGCATTGTTGAGGCGTACATGTTGATATTATTTGTGACATCACAAATCGACTGTTTTGGGCTTTTCATCGACATGCGTCATGGTGTCGAAGACTAGTTGAGTTCAAATCCTCAAGTACTGTTCAAATACATTTACATTTACATTTACAGCATTTGGCTTATCCAGAGCGACTCACAACTGAGCAACGAGGGTCAAGGGCCCACTAATGGCAGCTTGGTGGTGGTGGTGGAGGTTGTTGGTGGTGGTTTGAACCTGCGATCTTCGGGTCCAGAGTCCAACACCTTAACCACTGGGCTATACCACCTCCCACTGTAGAATGGGGAACACCACCCAAATTCACCGATCGACCATCATGGCTTCCTGATTGTCCCCATATATACCCATTGGCTTCATAATTCTGATATAAGATATTAGATAATAAGATACTCAAAGACAATTACACAAGGGCGAATTGGAATTGATGACCTATAACAGGAGTAGCTTTAGCAGTAATGCTTATACTTTGATTCAAATGTGGTTTTCAGGTACGCTACATACCTCTGCAGTAAGATTCTTACTGTATATATATATATCACCTGAGACTTGTGGTAGATCTATACGCATTCGAAATGGTTCTGAATCTAAGCTACCGCTCAATTCCAGAATAAACCCGCAGATCATGAAAAATTCATAATGAAAACTTACTCAGTGGCTTTAACCAGAGGCTTGCTGCCTAATCTGAAGAAAGGTCTGTCTTCTGTACTGGTTCCCTTCCGGAGACCAAACGTATCTGCCAAGTCAAATCCTATAAAGAGTGGGAAATGTGTGTTAATAGAATAATATACAATATATTGAATTGAAATTTTGACCAAACCATCTTTCACAAAAGGATATTGTAAAAGAAATAAGTTATTTGTTATTCAAATACAACAGCTTAAATATCTTCTAGTCAGTCTTCTTTTCCATTGGAAAAGAAAATGTATTATACCGAGCTGACAATTTAGGGTCATTCATGCTATTCCATTATTTCTATAGTTCTATTATTTGTAAAATATACCTGTATATTCACGACGGTGGTTCTTGTTGGTATACCATCGTTTCTCCAGTTTTAAAGGAGGACATAAATGACCTAAAACATATAAATATTTGTTATATGAGACATTCCCAGAGACAAACACACATAACAGATGTGATGCTTTTTACATTGTATTAAAAGATGCGTCAGTTTATTAGTGGCAAAACTTTCCCATTGATTTAAAGGCTGGATTTGCAGCAAATACATGAGATTGTTGTTTAGGCAGCATTGTGCAGAAATGATCACTTCACTGAATTTCTTAATATACAGACATTTTGATTTGGGGCGTACGCTGTATATGTGTATATATGTATATATATATGATTTATACGCAAATCAACAAAAACATCAACAGAATTCTTAAAGGAGCCATGTACCATATTTAACAATAAAAACATACGTTTAAAAAAATGTACATTAAAATCAACAATAAATTCATATAAAAATAATAATTTCCAGTGAAAGTGAAATGAAGATTGATTGATTAATTAATTAATTAATTAATTAATAATTAATTAAATTAATTAATGCTTTTACTAAAGGGAGAGATTTAGAGTGAAAAGTTACAATTAGAGTATTTGAAATATGAAAAGTATTCATTCATATATATATATATATATATATATATATATATGAATGAATACTTTTCATATTTCTAATACTCTACTTGTAACATTTAATTTGTTACATTGTTACATAATATTGTTATATATATATATATATATATATATATATATATATATATATATATATATATATATATTACAATATTATGTAACAATGTAACAAAATTAAAATGTTTTATATAAATTAAATATAATTAAAAAAAAAAAAAAAATATATATATATATATATATATATATATATATATATATGATATTTCACAGTAATATACCGATACAAGGATTAAAAAGGATTCATTGCACTGTACATGTGCCACTTGTCCTGGTGACCTTTATGTCCTCTATTTTACAATTGTGGAGCCATGAAGTTCATGTCAGGAAGTATAAGCTACGCCCTGTTCTTTTAGGTGCCTAAGAAATCAAGACAATGTTTAACAAACAAATTATTTACCGCTCTGGCTAATTAAAGAGCTCATTTACACATCCGCGTTAACTATTGGGTGATGTTTTATTTGAAATCCTTCCCCACGGCTAAGAGCTTGCCTTTACTTTCTTCATACCATGTGTGAGCTAAAGATGGCAACCTAAGCAACATGATGCCACTACGGCAAGTACATTTAACAGCTCTGGTGTTTGGAGATACGTTTACTAGTCGTGGTGGGATGCCCACCCACGAGACAAATGCAACACCAGGCACAGACTCCCTGCTGTGAAACATTTGTTTTAAGTGTAAAAATAAGAGATGGCTTTAAAAACAAACAAACAAACAAACAAACAAACAAAAACAAGCATAAAACCAAGAACAACAAACGAGATAGACAGGATACATGTGTGAAGCAGACCTGATGGAGACGGTCTACATACCTGTTTGATCATTCACTGCCATGCCAGCAGTAAAAGGAATGGCATTTACTATCCAGAAGAAAATCCATTTTAACCAGTGACTCATTTCTTCTCTCGACCATGAGAAGGGTGGCACTGGATAACTAAAATACAACACAAGACGCCTTTTTCATGGACTTTATCAATAGGGGCAGTATTTAAAATGCACAAAACCCATACATGCCGAGTTACTTGCATTTTGATCAGCAGGTTGTTTAGACATGCATTAAATAAAAAGATGTTAAATAAGGATACATAAATATAGGTTTACTATTGACTATACAGACCTGATATAAATCGAAAATATTGGTGTGTGTGTGTGTGTGTGTGTGTGTGTGTGTGTGTGTGTGTGTGTGTGTGTGTGTGTGTGTGAGAGAGAGAGATCAAGGAATCAAACAGAAGTGTGTGAGAATGTGTGTGTGTGATTGATCAATCACAATGTGTGTGTGTGTGTGTGTGTGTGTGGGGGGTCATCCTTCAAAGTTTTTCCGTTGAACCTGATCCCATCCTTGCTTTACCTGTCTCCCGAACCCGAGCTCCTCTCACACTCAGCTGTGCATCCGTCTCCCATGTGAGGTCACATATTCCATTAATAAATACACTCCGTGGCTGTGTCCCAAACTGCATACTACAGTACTAGTATGGGTTGCCATACGGAGGTACTATTTTGACTTGCTCTTTAGTGCGGTAGTGTGCGGTTTGGGACGGTGCCAGGGGATCACGTGGGAAATAAACCCAAGCGTCTCTTTAACACTTGGCTAATGAGTGCACGGGGAAGGTGTCACATCACTTACCACGGGACAGCGTGGAATGTCCTGACTACAGTCCGCGGTGTTGACTAGGCACAAAAATCCAACTCGTGAATAAATCTCGCAGGGATGCGTGTGCGTATGCGTGGATTTTCTCATGCGCGCTCGGTGTATCCGTGCTCTGGGCATGTGTGAAGAAACTGCTGCCTGCATTACATACTGTTGGGAGGGTGTGCGTGTGTGTGTGTGTGTGTGTGTGTGTGTGTGTGTGTGTGTACAGTAGAAATGACAGTAGCATTATACAGTGCGCGCACACTTGCGCATGCACGCACATGCACACGCACCATGCATGCGTATCCTGCGCACTATTCAGCTGCACATATTAGCTGTGCTCCTGGCTAGACGGCGTGCAGGAACACTTTAGGGAAGAGTTTTGGTTCGAGGCCGACATCATACGAGAAGGAAGACGCATGCACATTTGGAAATGACACGCCACATACCACCGGAGACAGAAGTAGGCGAATACTCCGCTAAAGGATAAAGCAACCAGAATAATGCATCATACTTACATCTGCTGAGAAAGTTTTTTTCTTTTTTCTTTTTTCTTTTTCCCCCTGAAGCGCTATGTTGAACGCGCCTTGTGTCCACAGCACACACTCGGGAGGTAAAAAGTGAGAATGGAAGCTCATGGAGGAAAGCGTGTCCTTATTAGTCTCACTGAGTGACCCTCCCTCTCTCTCTCTCTCTCTCTCTCTCTCTCTCTCTCTCTCTCTCTCTCACACACACACACACACACACACACACACACACACACACTCACTCACATCAAATCTGCACACATCTATTCAAATCAACCCAAATCTACACACTTTTATTAGCACGGACATTCACCTACATACGCCCACTCAAATCTACACAGGGCTACAAACACTACAGCATCAACACACTTTGACACACACACACACACACAGATTTCCTCATCTATTCCCATCTACATATATCTACACACCCATCAACACACAACTAATAGCATTGACAATCTCAAATCCACACACACACACATATATACGTACATTTTCTACATCATCTACTCAAAGCCTGCACGCGTCTCGCCAAATCAACTCACACATTTCCTCCCGTCTACACAATACGCTCACGCCAACTCGCATCTACACACGTCGCACATCCCTTCGCATGTAAACAACTCAAATCCACACACATGTACAAACAATTACTCACATCAGCACACACACACACACCACACACACACACACACACACACACACACAGCAACACGTTTCCTTATGTACACATGAACATGAATAACAGAAAAAAAAACAGATTGTATGGAAATTAGATTAAATATGACCTTGACCTTGACCCTCAGGGAGAATTCGAGGCTTAAGAATAAAGTGTTTATAGGAGTCAAGTTAAAGGTGTAAATCGTGATTAAAGAAGTGCACTGAAAGTGCTGGAAAACACACTCGCTTATGCATGTGTGTGCGTGTGTGTGTGTGTGTGTGTGTGTGTGTGTGTGTGTAAGAGATGTTTTTATATGCTGTACGCTGTACCTTGGCTCGCTGCCAGCTAGTCTAGTCATTCGTGTTGCTAATTCGTGTTGCTAAGATTGTCAATGCTATTAGTTGTGTGTTGATGGGTGTGTAGATATATGTAGATGGGAATAGATGAGGAAATCTGTGTGTGTGTGTGTCTAGTCATTCGTGTTGCTAATTTGTATGCCAGACATACCCTTAAAATATATTTCAAACTGGGCAGAAGCTTTGACCTTGCTGTGACCTTGATCCTGTTTAGACCTATTAGAAAAATGTCATTAGTTCACCTGCTCATTACAAAGTGACCGCTTCGTTGCTCCCAAAACAAAAAGCATACAACATGGCTCCTTCATGTAAAAATAGAAAACTCGATTGATCAAAGTAAAGTGCAGGATTTCTGAACATGAAATTTTAATATCTTTGCAATTAGGCTGTCCTACAATCCGCACATAACCAGTCTCTTAGAAATATCCCAGCACTGAACACGAAAAGAGGGCGCACGGTGGCTTATTAGTTAGCACGTTCGCCTCACACCGCCAGGGTCCTGGTTCGATTCCCGTCTCGGCCATGTGTGTGTGTGGAGTTTGCATGTTCTCCCCGTGTCTCAGGGGTTTTTTCTCTGTTCTCCGGGTTTCCTCCCGGTCCAAAAACATGCACGGTAGGTTGATTGGAACCTTGGAAAATTGTCCCTAGTGTATGAATGTGTGTGTGTGTGAATGTGTGTGTGTGTGTGTGTGTGTGTCCTGCGATGGGTTGGCATTCCATCCAGGGTGTATCCTGCCTTAATGCCCATAAGACGCCTGAGATAGGCACAGACTCCCCCGTGACCCGAGGGAGGGATCGGAGATCGGGTTGAGATTAGATAGAATAGAGCGGAGTTAGGTAGAAGATAGAGAGATGAATGAATGAATGAATGAACAAGAAAAGATGAACATTTTCATTCAAATTGTAGGTTTTTTTAAAGTTCTAAACATCTTCCGATTTAAAACAACATTTTTGTTTTTGTTTGTTTGTTTTTCTCTGTAATTGATTTTGTGGTTCTATTATTTGTCCCGGGATCATTTTCAGCACTACACGGTATGCATCATAGGTACGTTTCCTGACTAACATCACTAACATCTGCACGTGATGCTACTGTAAATAAAAGTCTGACAAACACCTCTCTCTCTTCTTTAATCTGTCGTTCTATCCCTATTTTATTTCACGCCTAAGAATGCTTTCTGCCCAAGCAATAATATACCACATGTGGATTGGAATCAATCGCTCATTTATAAATGGTGGAGGGATGCACTCATTGATTCGTTGCCTCCTGTGTTGGGAGACCTGGTTTGATCAATAGGGTCTGTGTGTGTGCGTGTGTGTGTGTGTGTGTGTGTGTGTGTGTGTGTGTGTGTGTGTGTGTTTATGTGTGCGTGCATACGTTTGTATGTATGTATGTATGTGGCTCAACGCACAGATGCCTGCTATCTTAACTGCTCCAACCCGTAAACTACCAGGAATGTTCCTTCTTTCTTCCGATTGGCTGCTCCATCCTAGAGTAAATTCAATGTTTTCGCAAACAAATCTCCCGAATCTGTGCCACAACGACGTCTCATTGTGGTCATCGAGTTCGGCGAAATCATTCCTGAGGTTGTTGTTGTTGTTGTTGTTGTTGTTCAGTGACAAAACCACATTTTGGATAAACAGTTCTATAATTGTCTTTATAAGGTGGAATAGGATGTTCAATAATCAGGATTTCCTTGCCCATGAATATTACAGTTATATTACATTTATACTGTTTGATTATAATAACCCTTTTTTATTAAATAATAACCCTTAATAACCCTTATTAATTAATACAATTCCCCTTTTATTCAATTAAAATAAAAGGGGAAAATTTGCTTGCTACTCAGCTTAATGCATTATTTACTTACAATAAACAATACATTTCCGTATATAATCCCATTTATACGATGCCAAATTTAAATACTAACAGCTGCGAAAGTTACGACGACAGATGCGATGTGGATCCTGACCACTTTTGAATATGGATCACAGTGCACTCCATTGTTCGGTGATTACTTCAGCACTAAGTGTAAATGTACCATTGTTCGGTGATTACTTCAGCACTAAGTGTAAGTGTAAATGACATTTGTCTTCAAATCTACACACACAAAAACACACACTCATACTCGCTATGCACTGGCATGCACTATAAACAATAAACAATTTCAGGGGAAAAAATGCATTTGAATTCAGACGTACTTTCCGTGCGCGTGGCGTGTTGAGTCAGAGTACTCATTCCTCTGATTCAGCAGGTCAAAGGTGATGAGTAGCGTTTAGGGAATGCCAGGCAACATGTGGAACAATGGCCTGTTCAACTAGAATAGGCTATTTATATAACACACCGGCAATCAGATCACTTTTAACTTTTCAATGTACTGCATCTACATTTGAGAACAGAGGGGTTCAGAGGGCTTAGCTAGCTCACTGGTTAATTCAATTCATTCATTCATTCATTCATCTTCTACCGCTATGTCCGATTTTCCCTCGGGTCACGGGGAGCCTGTGCCTATCTCAGCAGTCTATGGGCATTAAGGCAGGATACACCCTGGATGGAATGCCAACCCATCACAGTACACACACACACTCAGATTCACACACACATTGATACACTAGGGACAATTTTCCAAGGTGCCAATCAACCTACTGTGCATGTGTTTGGACCGGGAGGAAACCGGAGAACTTGGAGAAAAACCAAAGTCCAAACTCCACACTCCAGAGAACATGCAAACTCCACACACATATGGCCGAGACGGGAATCGAACCCGGACCCTTGCAGTGTGAGGCGAACGTGCTAACCACTAAGCCACCGTGCCCCCCTACATAATACTTGTGTATGAAAAATGAAGATCAGTTTGGCCCCGATTGTTTCTTGTTTTCTTGAGCGAGCCGAAGCGACGGTGGCGAGGAAAAAAAACCCCTGACAACAGGAAGAAACCTTGAGAGGAACCAGACTCAACAGAGAACCTCATCCTCATTTGGGTTGTGTGTGGTTTGAGGATGTTTATTGTGGAGGGTGGAGTGTATTCATGAATTTGTTTGAGGTGTAGATCAACCGGGGGGCGGGGTCACCATGAGGGTCAGACCGTACCAGAATGCAGAGGGGGTCTGGATCACTGGCAGCTCAGCAGTGGGATATGTAACTCAACCGAGAGAGAGAGAGAGAGAAAGAGAGAGGAAGAAAGAAAGAAAGAAACATGAGCTGCTATAGAGGTCTGATCTCAACCCTACTGACCACATTTACATTATTCGCAGACTCCGTTATCCAAAGCGACTTACAACTGAGCAACTGATGGTTAAGGGCCTCCCTCAAGGGCCCCACTAGTGGCAACTTGGTGGTGGTGAAGGGATTTGGGGCGCATTGAAAGACCCCCTCCCCCAAGCCTCCTCACCTCACCTACATCAGTACCTGACTTATCACAAGGGCGTCCGCAAACATATTTCACAATATAGAGTAAAAAGCATATTTCTTTCGCTTTTCTTTCCTGCGAGCAGAAAGTTGTGTGTCTTGCCATTGGTATTGTTCATCCAGGAGCTGGATGAACCTAGAGATCAGTACACTTAATCCCCATGAACCGATTTAACACAATATCCAGTATCCGAAGACCAAAACCAGGACCCTGTATGTCACTCTGCCTTTATTAAAAGTCGACAAGACGACACAAGAAGTAGGAATGAGTCTTTAGTTTACAGTTTCAGGGCCCCTCCTGTACCTGTACTAGGAGATAATGGGGAATAATGGGAAAAACCCCCGGCACGGGGAGAACATGCAAACTCCACACACACATGGTCGAGACGGGAATCGAACCCGGACCCTAGCGGTGTGAGGCGAACGTACTAACCACTAAGTCACCTTGCCCCTTGATCCTCCATGATTGTCCTGTACTGCGAGACTCTTCATAGGTTTATATGTAAGCCTAAAAATATGTGCTTCTTCAATTTTTTTCATGGCTTGGAAAAATGCACTTTAAAGATCAGCTTTTGTCGCACAGTTCTGTATCTGTTTCTACAACCATTGTTTGAAGTGTTAGTATAGAATCAAAAGCTGTTTTTTTTTCCTTTTTCGTTTCGTTTTTCGGTATTGTCCAGATTTAGTGTAAACGCAAACATTTCTAGAATCAAATGAGATACAAGGTACAGTTATAGGGACATTGAGACGTTGTGATATTTCCGGGCTGGCAGAAGAAGCTGATTGACTTGCATTTACCCAGTATTCCAAGTGGTTGGTGGTGTTCTCAGGTCCCCTTCCAGGTCCAGATGTTCTCTTCATGCATTGCTTGAAAGCAACTGACCTTGAAATGTGACAGCTGATTGGAGATGAGGTACTCCTAATGAACACGTTGGGCTTTCTGACACAATAGGAACCAAAATGCAAAAAAGATATTTATCAAAAAGATATAACATCAAATATACCTGGCTAGACAAGTGTAAACGGCAGTGACATAACAGGAGAAAGCAAATTTACATGTGGACAAAACAATCCTGATATCTTTGCACATTTTCTGGTGAACAAATTGGTAAAGCTTACCAATGAGAAAACATATGGATAAAAGCATTGGGACACATGACATACCCCCCCCCACCCCCCCCCCCCCCACCCCCCCCCCCCCCCCCGACAATAATGCATTGCAAAAGTATTCATTCATTCATTCATCTTCTACCGCTATATCCGATCTTCCCTCAGGTCATGGGGAGTCTGTACCTATCTCAGGCGTCTATGGGCATTAAGGCAGGATACACCCTGGATGGATTGCCAACCCATCGCAGGGCATACACAAGCACAATTTTCCAAGGTGCCAAACAACCTAACGTGCATGTTTTTGGACCGGGGAGGAAACCCGAGAACCCGGAGGAAAACCCCCTGAGGCACGGGGAGAACATGCAAACTCCACTCCACACACACATGGACGAGATGGGAATCGAACCCGGACCCTGGAGGTGTGAGGCGAACGTGCTAACCACTAACCACTAATCCACCGTGCCCCTTGCAAAAACTATTCATACCCCTTATATATTTCCACATTTTGTCAAGTTATATTACAGACCAACACAAAGTATATCGCAGTCAAAGTGGAAGACAAAGAATATATGGTGTTAAAGATTTCTTTTTAGTGATGCTTGCAAAAGCTTCGTCCAAATGATCGTCGCGAATCATACCTCATACCTCAGACTGGAGCGGAGGTTCACCTCCCAGCATGACAACAAACCCTAAACATACAGCCAGAGTTACAATGGAACAGTTCAGACCAAAGCATATTCATGTGTTACAATGGCCCAGTCAGAGACAGACCTAAATCCTATTGGGAATCTTTGAGTTGAAAATTGAAGAACGGGTACAAATGACAAATGACAAAGGGTCGACTCAGACGGGCTCCATACATATGCACAACACACTTTTCCGATTTTTACTGATATAAAATCTTTAACATCATGAATCACTTTCCTTCAGAATTGCGCAATCCTTCGTGTTGGTCTATCATGTAAAATCCCAATAAAATACAATGATGTTTGTAGTTATAACGTGACAAAATGTGACTATATTCATGAGGTACGTCGTTCTTTCCCAAACACTTATTGCAAAGCTCAAGGCACACATTTTGTATTTTCTTTCACATGAACTAGGAGACCCAAATCTGTTTTTCAGCATGACAATGCCCCTGACCACAGGGCAAACTTGGGGGTGGAAGATCTCCTGCTACAGAGATCCATCTCCACTGAAACCTACTGGGATGCATTAGAAGCACTGAGTGCACCTCAGGCCTCTTCACCTCGTCTACATCAGAACCTGATCTCCACATGTACACCCCAAAATCTAGCGGAACATCTTCACAGGACAAAAAAAAGCCCATATCATACTTATATGTTCCACAAACATATAATATATACTATCCATATAACAAATATAGGGTAGATATGTCCCAACAGGATTGTCAATGCAGTCTGATAAGCTGATAAGAGGTTCTATGCACAGTCCTTTTTCCAAGCTGGAGTTCATCTCCATTAGTAAAGTCACCGTCTGAACAGAACACTTTTAATGGGAATACCTTAACATACACAGGCAAACCTATGCAGAGCGGTGGGGGGGGGTTGTGTTGTGGTGGCTGTTCCTGAGTATTGCAAAGGTCACCGAGAGAGCAGAACAGTTCCCTATATGTTGATCCTGAGTATGAGACCTTGACACCATTGTACACTGGGTCCTTGGCATTTGGATATAATAAGAAACTATTTGAATTCAGAGATGGACAAAGTCAGAGCCATATGGTAGACTCTTATAAGTTGAACATTCATCCAGCATGTTATGGGAAATGTTAGCAGGTTTAGTGCTTGTGGGCAAATTCACTGGCTTCACTAGGGCTATAGGCTTAAGAGATTATTCACCAAGAGCTTCATTCTTCGTGTGAATTGTTTCTGCTTTGATGGAACACCAATGGTGGCGCCCGGATCTGCATATTTTATTTTATTTTGACGTCCAGGCTTTGTTTGACAGAGACTCAGAGCTGTGAGCTCACACCCAAAATGGGGACTATGATTTGAAACATCATCAAGCTTCCCAACCATTTTTAGAGTTTTACTTATTTGCATATGAAGAATAAATAAACAAATTCATTACAAAATTAAAATAAACTTTACTGAATAAAGTTAGTTTTAGAGTTAGTTTTTATCACCTAAATTCACATTCATTCATTTTAGAGTTTAAAAACTGTGTATGCTTTTTACTTTAAATGACATGAAATTGTGACGACTCATGCGTTATGGGGACATATGCGTTGTGGATAAAAAGAGCAAAAAGGTGTAGGTAAATCTCCTCTGATTGATTCTGGACAATGTAATTACAAATAATACCCCTCTATAACTGTATAGCAGTGTATATAATCATAAAGGAATAACCAGAGACTCAGAGGAGGGGGTGTAGCTCAGTGGTTTAAGGAGCTGGGCTGCTGATCGGAAGATCCGGGTTCGAGCCCCGGTATGGCCGAGCTGCCGCCCTTGGGTCCTTGAGCAAGACCCTTAACCCTCTGTGCTCCAGGGGTGCCGTCACTTGGCTGACTCTGCGCTCTGACCCCAGCTACCAATAACAAATGTGAATACTGTGCTGTAATGTATATATGACAAATAAAGGCTATTTAATTCTCTTATGCGCTCATAAGAAACATTCACTATTTATAAAATTCAATTCATTCTAGTTTTAGCATGAAACTATTTTGTTGTTGTGTTTCAGCTCTGACATGATGGATACCTGACTATAAAATGGTTCATATTAATGCAATTGAATGTATAAAAGGCATATTCATGGTTTGTCTGTGGGACAATCCCATTGATCTGTAATATAGTCGTATTGATTTGAAGCCTGCCCATGTGGGGCCTTCCTTAGCAGCAGTGAGTGATTTTCAGGTGATGAAAATTCATTCCACAGGAGGGCATCGGTATGGATCAGGCAGGTTGGATTGCAAAAGATCATTGAGATCTGGTACTAGCAGTAGAGGAAGAGCAAGAGTGGGAGGACAACACAGGCATGTTTACTGCCGTTTCATTGGTAAAGACAAGGTTTGAATCGAAGAATCTCCAAAGGTTCACTCATTCAGTCCAATATATGTAGGAAATATGTAGTGCTCTATAGTTCAATAATGGTATTATATAATCAATGCCAAATTGTGCAGTGCGCATAAGGAAGTGGTACAGTAATGTATTCATATCGATGCTTCTAACAAGGACTCCTGCTGCTGCATTCTGGACTTGTTTATGCAGTTACTGGAAGGCAAAAAGGCACTGAGGTAATGAAAACATGAACTTCTTTGCTGCATTATTGCAGTATATTCTTGTCTTGGAAATATGTTTGAGATGGAGGAAGACTGTACTAGTAATAATCCATCTATGGATGAAATGAACAATAATCACACAAAAGTCATTTCATGGTGAACGTCTTTATAACAATTTTACCCATAAATAGCATTTATAAAGAAAACTAGACATGGAACATTTCCTGAAGAAAATGTGAGTGGTGCTTGCCGATGCAAGTGACCCCTTAGAGCCTGGTCCGTTTAATAATTAGCATTGACTTGGAAATGCTAGCTTGTTCGGAGAGACGAGTGTTTAGACACCAAAAACACAGATTTTGGGCGTTTTATCGGAAGGGCGGGGCCAGTGACGCACGTGACATCGTCAAATGATCCAGTGTCCGATTCCTATCGGTGTGACGAGCGTTTAGACATGTCACATGACCCTGTGTCCGAGTTTCACATTTGCGGCCACACATTTCGAGCTAAACAGGGGAGCGTCAAAATTTCCCCATTCATTCTCTATGGGGCCGGAATGCAGCGGATTTCCCCAAATTACGAATGTATGTATGGGGTTCGGGAGGTATATGATCGCGATCCACGTCCGGACCCCCTACGAGTGAATATTCTATATGTGAATATTGGACGCTCCCCATTCTTTTTCTATGGGAAAAAAACTGCGGGACGAGTTTTGCAAGCGTCACTAAAAAGGTCACTCAGTGGCCCTAAATAGAAGCTTATGGAACACCAAACGTTACACCTTAATATGAATATCTTACATCTACAAGCTGATCTACAAACATAATAGCTTGGAACTAAAAGAGAGGTTTGATATTGTCCTATATTTGGAGAGCGGCTCGAGGTTGAGGCCAGGTTATTTTTTCTTTTGAGGTTTGATAAATCATTCATGTAAGAACTGAATATATCTGAGGAGGTTTATATATTAAAGAGGTCTTATCTTTTTTAAATAAACAAGGGGTCCAACTACAGGGCAAAATCAAACCTTTACTTTATCTCCAAGATGATAGGAAAGGTTGTAGCACAGCAGTTATGCTCGTACCTACATAAGAACAATATTCATGCAATGTACTAATCAGGATTTAGACCTCATCATAGCACAGGGATGGCGCTGGTTAGAGTGGTAATAACCTGCCAGTGGCCTCACCATTGATCCTAATGTTCTCTCTCTCATACACATACACGCACACACTTATATTTAAGTAATGCATGCTTCTGAGGCACCAGTGGTCAGTCTAATTTCTCCCAACGCCCTTGATTCAGATGGCGTTCTCTTCAGTTGGAAGCCAGTCAGTGCAGCTAGGGATTGTTTCACATCAACGGCCATTAAGATGCATAAAGCAACTGAGCAAATCAAGAACTATGAGGATACATTTGGATTGTAATAAATATCAATGGTTTGCTGCAATGGCTTACAAATACACTTTGAATTAACAGTTTCGCATCACGGGACCCATCAACTAAATACTAGTGATGGAACTACAATGAATAGACATTCAGTGCCACTCAGATGATGGTACCTCTCAATGTTTCTTGCTTAAACCAATGCCAATGCCAAAAATTCAGCGCGTAACTCGTCCAGCAGTTTTTGTCCCGATGTGGCCCGATGGTGTGAAGTGTGCTATAACTTTCATAAGGAATCGCCGCATGGAATTCCGAACCCGGGGCCAAAAGGAAGGAATTTTTTCCCATAGAAAATGAATGGGGCCGAACTTTCAGGCCTCACAGCTCGTCCTGTGAGCGTCCGACATGCACATCTCCCGAATACCACACCCGTGACATTCCGGCCCCACAGAGAATGAAAATTTGACTCTCCGCTGTTCGGCCCGTGTTCGCCTGAAATGCCTGGCCGCAAACGTGAAAAAATCTGCGAAATGGCGAAACTCGGACACAGGGTCATGTGACATGTCTAAACGCTCGGCACATCGACGGGAGTCAGGTGCTGGACGATTTGATGCTGTCACGTGTGTCATGGCCCCGCCTCCCTCCTGAAAAAATGCCCAAATGTACATTTTTGTTGTCTAAACACTCGTCTCCGAATGAGCTAGCATTTCGAAGCCAACGCTAAATATTAAACCAGGCTCTGAGGGGTCACGTCCAGAGCTGCGGTTTGCATCGGCAAGCATCACTCTCATTTTCTTCAGAAAATGTCCCATGTCTATTTAAAATGCATTGTTTGTAAAAATGTACGCCTAATAAATGTGTTGTTCCATTTTCTCTGTTTCTGTGGCGCTTTTATTCATTCATTCATTCATCTTCTACCGCTTTATCCGATCTTCCCTCGGGTCACTGGGGAGTCTGTGCCTATCTCAGGCGTCTATGGGCATTAAGGCAGGATACACCCTGGATGGAATGCCAACCCATCGCAGGACACAGACACACTCACATTCACACACACACATTCATACACTAGGAACAATTTTTTAAGGTGCCAATCAACCTACCGTGCATGTTTTTGGACCGGGAGGAAACCGGAGAACCCGGAGAAAAAAACCCTGAGGTACGTGGAGAACATGCAAACTCCACACACACAAGCCACCGTTCCCCTGCTTTTATTCTTAGTTAATTCATTAGTAATTTTAATATAGTGTTTTTTTGCGTGTTCTTCAGCGTAATATTAGGAGAATGGGAGTACATACATGATTTCACGTTTAAATGGCTAATATTTAGCCAAATTTTATGTAAGATTCCCAATATATGAAAGATCCTTTCCAACAAACGTTAACTACACATTAGGAACATTAGGTTTTCCGACTTTTCCTGTAGATGTCAGTAAAATCCAAGAATATGCTCAGAGGAAAGCTTTGTAAACAGACCAACAAGGACGTGGCCCACCAGCAAACACCAGATGAGGTCTTTGGTCATATCCTCCCACAAGCTTTCATGCCACTGCTAGGCCGATGACATTCAACTTATCCTCTCCTTAGACACTCATGTTTCTGCATGGATCTCAGCATGTCTGGCAGACATCTCGTCATGGAAAAGTGAGCTGCCGTACATCCCTGGAAATGCATCCCATGATCTTGTGATCTCCCTGGACAACTCTCAGATCGCACCATCTGTCACTGTACGTTGAAACCATGAGCAACCAACTACCTTTCTTGCCCCACATCTATGACATTAGGAGACTCTGGACATTTCTTTCCACGGACGCCACTTATGTTCTTGCTGAACGCTTTGTCATTTCATGACTGGACGACTGCAACTCATTCTGGCAGGCTTTCGCTGTGTGACACCCGACCTCTGCAACTAATCCAGAATGCAGCTGCACGAGATATTTATTTATTTATTTATTTGTTTTTTTTCAATTTCCCCGGGTTCTCAATTTCAATGACGAACTCTATTTCAGCCTGTAGTGCATCGGTTTTATATTCCTCCGAAGGTCCGGTCTAAAAGGAAATCCTTCTTTTAACTATTACGGATGACATTATTAATATAACAGTAATTTTGCGCATATTTGTAATCGTTTAGAATTGATTTGCTTTGGATCAGGACAAAGTGTCTCTTTGTATACGTTTAGCATGCACGGGTGTAAAAATGCACTCTCTGAATAAGACGTGGATGTCTCGGTTATTAGCCGAGACAAAATATAAATGGTCTTCACTGTTGCATCATCGGGAGCAGCTGCTCTAGTGAATATAAGCTGTGGGAAACGACGGCCAACATTCAACTCACCAAGACTGGTTTTCCTTCATAGTCTTATATATTTAGTATTGTGTTTGGTATTATAATAGTGGTGTATTCCCTCAGCCATGTCACCGCCTCTCTGCGGAGTTACACACTTGTTTTACTATGTTAGGGACAGACATGTGCATGCGATGCAATTTGACATTTTATTTTTAAAGCAAAATAGGATACACTACACATTTATTTCCATTTGCATTTCCATTTGCAGCATTTGGCAGGCATCCTTATCCAGAGCGACTTACAACTGAGCAATTGAGGGTTAAGGGCCTTGCTCAAGGGCCCACTAGTGACAGCTTGGTGGTGGTGTTGGGGTTTGGTGGTGATGTTCCGGTCCAGAGTCCAACACCTTAACCACTGGGATACACACCTCCCAATGTGTCCCTATTTATATGTTGACTGTTAAAAAATGTTAAATAATTACAATGCTTCCATTATTTTTGTTTTTAATTTAATGGATCTCCAAATGAAATAACACAAATGAAAGACTGAGCCATAAGACTTTCAGTGCACAGAGCGCTGACCTTAACACCTCTTGGGATTAGTTGGAATGCTGAATACAGTCCAGGCATCATTGCACAACTTTATTAATGCCCTTGTGGCAGAATGTCACATGTTCAAATATATATATATATATATATATATATATATATATATATATATATATATATATATATATATATATATATATATATCCCATACACCTTCCCAGAAGTGTGCAGATTGTAATAGAAGCAAAGTCAAGACAGTCATTGGAATGTAGCGGTAACAGTGTACCAATACTTCATTACTGTGCTTAAGTAGATTTTTTCTGGTATCAGTACTGTAGTATCTATCTATCTATCTATCTATTTATTTATTTATCTATTTATTCATTTATTAAGTTATTATTTAGTTTTTACTCATCAACATCTGTACTTGCTACTTCTAACATTTAGAAAAAAAAAAAAAAAAAAAAATATATATATATATATATATATATATTTTTTTTTTTTTTAATCAAATGTTAAGTTAATGATAATAATAATAATATTAATAATAATAATAATAATAATGATAATAATAATAATAATAGTTAATAATGCCCGATCTATATAACTAACAAACATACAGTCATCGAGCTAAACCATATGATAGCTGCGACAGCTCCATGGGTTTGCAATGAGGCGCTTCAGGGAAAGAATGCAGTAACGCCAGCTCCAGTATCATGCACTAAAATGCTCCCCTGCCACAGACTGCCCACGTTTATCTAGACATGTTGTGTGTTCAGGAGACCACCGTTGAAAGTGAGTAAGGTTAGGAACATTGGAGGAGGGTTTAAACAATTTTTTTTTACCATGTTGTGGATGGAAAGAAGTAAGAGTGTGGTGGAGGTGAAGAGAGCTTCTGATAGGGTGATGAAAGTGAAGCTGATGGTAAGCATGATAATCAGTGCCTATGCTAGACCAAGTGAGTTTCTGGAGTGAGTTTGATGCAGTGGCTGAGAGGAAACCTGGAAGAAAGATTGGTGAAAGGTGCAGACTTCACTGGACATGTTGGTGAAGGGAACAGAGGGGATGTGGAGTTGGTGGGAAGGTATGGCCTTAAGGAGAGGAATGTGGAAGGGCAGATTTTGTTGAAGAAGATGGTGATGGCCAGGAACATGCATTTTAAGAAGGAGGATCATATGGTGACATATTAGAGTGGAGGAATGTGCACACGGGTGGACTATATTCTATGCAGGACATGCGACCTGAAAGGGATTGGAGACTGTAAGGTGGTGGCAGGGGGTAGTGTAGCTAGGCAGCATTGGATGGTGGTCTGTCAGATGGTTTTGGAGGGAAGGAAGAAGGAGGAGGAAAGGGAAAAGAGAAGAAGATGGTGGAAACTGAAGGAGGAAGACATTTAGGGAAGAAGTCAGACAGGGGCTTGATGATGGTGGTAAAGAGGTGATGGATGATTGGGTAATTACTGCGAAAGGTTGCCTGGTGGGATTCCGGTGGTACATTTTTTTGAAGAATAAGGGAAACCTGCAGGAGCTACAGTGGTATAAAGTTGGAAGTTAAGGGAAAGAGTAGTGGAAGCTTGGCTGAGAGGAAGAGGTGACAATCTGTAAGCGACAGTATGGTTTCCTTCCTCAGGAGCACCACCAGGATGTGATACTTTGAGGATGTTGGTATAGAGAAGGTCAGAAGGAGCTGCGTTGTGTTTTTGTGGATCTAAAGAAAGCATACAACACGGTGCCAAGAGAGGACTTGTGGTATTGTATATGAAGGGTTTGTAGGGCGGTGCAGGACATGTATGAACACGGTGCCAAGAGAGGACTTGTGGTATGACGGACGAGGTGTATAGTCTCCGACTCGGATGATATTGGTTTGGAGAGAGTAGAGAGCAGGGCTGGAGGGGTGTTGGTACACACTGGAGAGAAAGGGGATTGACATGTAAGAGAGAGAGATAGAGGGAAGGAGGACGTCAGGGAGACGGGTGAGTGGAGGTGGTGAAGGTGGATGAGTTTAAGTACCTGGGGTCGACAGTGCAAAGTAATGGAGAGTGTGATAGGGAAGTGAAGAAACATACATGGGGTATATTGGAAGAAGAATGCTGAGGATGGAAGAAAAGAGGAAGGCCAAGGAGGATGTTATGGATGGGGGGGGGGGTTAGATGTGGAGACGTCTTCTGCTATAAATACTCTCCAGATTGTTCTGTTCATCACATCCAAGCCTAGTTTAACTAAGTTAAACCCTGAAGTATTTCCTTTATATATCCTTTTTCTTTACTTATAATTATTAGCGCTGCAATGGTTAAACATACACAATGTATTATTATTGTTATTATTGTAATTTTAATTCTGGCCTTATTTAACAGACTTGCTCACAACCTGTTAGGGAATAAACACATAAATGATTTATATGAAAATATATTCAATGCTTGTGCATTGTGACAAGTGCTATAAGAAATAACATTGAATGTGGACTATTGTTGGTAGTACCCTTGTCTATACGCCAGTGCGCTTGCTGAGGTACTGTAGAAATAAGAACAAGGATCAGTCACATCTGGAAATGCTTGTAAGGAAGGCCGGCTAGGCTGTGGGCTTAGAGCTGGACAGCATAACAACAGTGGCAGAGAGATGGGCAATGAGAAGACTCTCGTCAATCAGGGACATTCCCCTACATCCACTGCACAGAATCATCTCCAGGCAGAGAAGGAGCAGCTTCTGTGCCGTGACAGACCGAAGAAGTTGCTCCTCCCCCGTGCCATACGACTCTTCAATTCCACCGGGGAGGGGCTGTAATCACAGCTGACATTCCTCAATGTTCTAAACTATACTACACACTGTTCACTATGCAGCTCAACATGCCAGTTTGCACAGGACGCTTCACAATGGTGCTGGACTACTAATCAGAAGGTCGGGGGTTCGAGCCCAAGAATCGTGAAAGTGCCACCCTTGGGTCCTTGTGCAAGGCCCTTAACCCTGTGTGCTCCAGAGACACTGTATAATGGCTGACCCTGAACTCTGACATACTCTCTGACCCTAGCTT